>ONZH01016646.1:0-79013 GCA_900303285.1 Rhinella marina
CCCCAATATGTCTGATTTGCTCACCACGGTGCGACGCATCTGTGCGCATTTCCGCAAGTCAACCACAGATGCTGCCACTCTCAGGGCGGTGCAACGGCGCTTACAACTGCCAGCTCACCGACTGTTGCGCGACATGCCCACACAATGGAATTCCACATTACACATGTTAGCCAGGCTTTACCAGCAGCGCAGAGCGATTGTAGACTGCCAGATGACAACTTCCACGAGAACTGGTAGTCAGGTTAGTCAGCTTCCTCAAGTATACAATGAGGAGTGGACGTGGATGTCTGATATCTGTCAGGTGTTAAGCCACTTTGAGGAGTCAACACAGATGGTCAGCGGCGATGCCGCCATTATCAACGTCACCATCCCTCTGCTTTGTCTGCTGAAAAACTCACTGCTCAGCATGAAGTCAGAGGCTTTGCGCTTGTCACAGGAGATGGGGGAATAAGATACGTTGCTTGATAGCCAGACCACCCTCAGGTCTGTTTCTCAGCGAGTATTGGAGGAGGATGAGGAGGAAGAGAAGGAGACTGTTGGCGAGACTGAAGAGGGTACCTATGCTCATTCCTTCTTATCTGTTGAGCATGTATGGGCTGAAGAGAAGGAGTTGGAGGAGGAGGAAATGGAGAGTCAGCCTATTGAGGAAAGGGAATTCTTGTGTGTTGGGACTCTTGCGCACATGGCTGACTTCATGTTAGGCTGCCTTTCCCGTGACCCTCGCATTTTTGCCAACACCGATTACTGGGTGTTCACCCTCCTGGACCCCCGGTACAAGCAGAACTTTTCCACTCTCATTCCTGTAGAGGAGTATGAGAGTGAATCAATATCAACAGGCCCTGGTGCACAAGCTGAAACTATCTATCCCATCTGACACCGCTAGTGGCAGAGGACGTAGTTCTGTGGGCCAACTAGCGGGGGAGGGGAGCAGGCAGCTTGTCAAGCACTGGCAGGGGAACACTCTCAAAGGCCTTTGCCAGTTTTATGGCACCCCAGCAAGACTATGTCACCCGTCCCCCAGTAGGGGGGAGTGTTCAGAAAGATGGTGAGGGAGTACCTAGCTGACCATACCAACATCCTGCGTGATCACTCTGCTCCATACAACTACTGGGTTACAAAGCTGGACATGACAACTGGCGCTGTACGCCTTGGAGGTGCTGGCCTGCCCTGCCGCTAGCGTGTTGTCAGAGCGGATCTTCAGTGCAGCTGGTGGCATCATCACTGATGAGCGTACACGCCTGTCAACTGACAGCACTGACATGCTGACGATTATTGAAATGAATAAAGCCTGGATTTCACCGGAATGAAAATCTCTACCTGGGGAAAGCAGCTCAACATGAAGATTCTTTATGTATCCTCTCCTCCTCCTCTTCGCACACAAACGCTGAGCAAACAGGCAATGTTTCTGAGGGCCAACTGGCGCTCTTTACAATGTTTACGGAGGGCCACAATGTTTAGGAGCGTCAACTACAGACACTAAAAAACAATTTTACAGAAGGGTCAACTACAGACACTCCAAAACTATTTTTTAGGAGGGTCAACTTCAGACACTCCAAAACAAATTTTTGGGAGGCTCACCTACAGCCATTTGACTGCAATCTCAGTCTGACCAAGGCATTGGTGGTGTCACCGCCATGCTGTAGCAGTGTAAAATTTTATGTGCTTCACCTGCTACCTGAGTGTAACTTGGTCACTCTGTGTTCACCGCCATGCTTTGTCAGTGTAAAATTTTATGTGCTTCACCTGCTACCTGAGTGTAACTTGGTCACTCTGGGTTCACCGCCATGCTGTATTAGTGTAAAATTGTATGTGCTTCACCTGCTACCTCAACTAACGACAGAATTGTTGACTGAAAAACGTATTCCCTAGACTGACGCTACTGTACAGTACACTACATAATTGTTCACTGGACTGTACTGTATAGAAATGACAGAAAAACGTATTCCCTAGACTGACGCTACAGTACACTACATAATTGTTCACTGGACTGTAGTGTATAGAAATGACAGAAAAATGTATTCCTTAGACTGACGCTACTGTACAGTACACTACATAATTGTTCACTGGACTGTAGTGTATAGAAATGACAGATAAACGTATTCCCTAGACTGACGCTACTGTACAGTACACTACAAAATTGTTCACTGGACTGTAGTGTATAGAAATGAGAAAAAAACGTAGTCTTTAAATGGCAACTATTTTACCGCAAACCACTACATTTTTCACTGGACTGTAGTACATATAACTGAAAGAAAATACATATTTTATAGACTGACGCTACTCTACAGTACACTACATAATTGTTCACTGGACTGTAGTGTATAGAAATGACAGAAAAACCTATTCCCTAGACTGACGCCGCTGTACAGTACACTACATAATTGTTCACTGGACTGTAGTGTATAGAAATGACAGAAAAACGTATTCCCTAGACTGACGCTACTTTACAGTACACTACATAATTGTTCACTGTACTGTTGTATATATAAATGAGAAAAAAACGTAGTCTTTAAATGGCGGCTATTTTACCGCAAACCAATACATTTTTCACTGGACTGTAGTACATATAACTGAAAGAAAATACGTATTTTATAGACTGACGCTACTGTACAGCACACTACATAATTGTTCACTGGACTATAGTGTATAGAAATGACAGAAAAACGTATTCCCTAGACTGACGCTACTGTACAGTACACTACATAATTTTTCACTGGACTGTAGTGTATAGAAATGACAGAAAAACTTATTCCCTAGACTGACACTACAGATCTCAGCAAGCCAAGGTACAGCAGCAGCAAAAATTAGTACTTTGGCAATTTATTTTGGGTCTGTGTTGACCACGTGCTGTCCCTTCTGACACCAGTCACTGTGTACAGTGCGCAGCCAAGATGGCGGTAGCTGCACTACAAGTCCCAGCCAGCAGCCTTGAGGAGAACAAAAAAAAATGTGCTTGTAGCCCTTAGAAGGGCTGTTGGGTTCTTTGTGGGTGATTCCTGCCTAACCAACATCTAAATTCAGGCCCTAACACTCTCCCTGACAGACAGCAGCTCTATCCCTAATCTCATGAAGATGGCGTATGACGTGAGCAGCGCGGGACCAGAATCTTATATTCCCAGGTCATCTGATCTGGCCAGCCAATCCCTGCTATCGACTTGTAGGGGCCCCACATGATGCTAGGAGGTACCAAAGACTCTCCTGCATGTTGATTGGCTGAAAAAAGGCGCCTAACATGCAGGAAGAGGAAGTTGCCATTTCCTCGAGGATCGCAATATGCTTGTCCGAGTAGCGAGCATATGCGAATACCCTAATGCTCGAACGAGCATCAAGCTGGGACGAGCATGTTCGCTCATTTCTAAAACTGATGCTCCCCTTGTTGAACATTTTTACGCACATAGACACGCCATCAGCCAGTTAAGATTCCAAGTGATTGACTGGATCCCACCACTTAGAAGAGGTGGTGATCGTGAACAACTATTAAGAGAGAGATGGCGTGGATTAAGCGGCTTAATACCTTACAACCGGCTGGCTTAAATAAGGATTATTGTCTGGAATTATACATGTCTATGCCGATACATGTTCTGGTGTCTTTATATAGTCATTAACCTGTCTACTCCTTTGTCTACAGGGCCTCTGTCGTCTCATAGCCATTCGTGATTCCACTCCATATTTAGAAATTGAGTCCTGCACTATGGTCCACACCAATGGGTTCGTTAACACAGCCTAGCTCACATATATGTACATCTTTCTCCATAATTTCTTAGCTATGTTCTGTATCATTACATTTTTCTACAACAACTAAGGTACTATGTCTTGTTATAACACATTATGGTCAGCACCGTACGGCCAACATGTGTACCGTTTTTTCCCCAGATATGTCTGTATATCCATTTATTTATCATGTGTAATTTTTCAAAAATTCCCCTTTAGGCGCCCGCCTACCATCTTAACCCCTTGGCACATTTGGAGGTAACTGTACGTCCAAAATGCAAGTAAGTTGCGGCATTTGGACGTACAGTTACGTTCAAACTGCTTACCGGGACTGTGACACTATAAAGTGTCACAGCCCCGGAGTCTCCGCTCTCCCGGAGAGCAGAGACCTCGGGGAAGCCGGCAAGGGACCAATCAGAGTGGTCCCTTGCCAGCAAGCGCTCCGATTGGTTAGTCTCTGCAGACTAACCAATCGGTGCGCTCCATTTAGAAAAAAAGATGGTTTCAGGCTGTGATCTCCATGCTGAAGATGTCCCTGGGGGTAAGTGAAAGTGAGCCCCAAAAGCCTCCGTTGCCACCCCCCATGCCTCCCCATGCCTCCGTAGCCCCCCCTTCTGCGGTTTGTATTGTGATGGCAGCAGCTCAGGATTGGAGCCGCTGCCAACTGCAGAGAATGTGAGCTGTAATTACAGCTCACACTCTGCTGCTACAGCTGAAATCGGTGCTGGCACCGATTTCAGCTGTTTAACCCCATAGATGCTGCGCTCAGTAGCCATGCGGTTAAGAGGGAGGGAGCTTCCTCTCTCTGCCATCGGGCCACCGCTGCTGCAGTGGCAGTGGCCCAATGGTTACCATGGCAATCAGACGCTTTACAAAAGCGTCCTGGCTGTCATGTACCTAAGGCTGATTAGACCCTCAGGGTCTGATCAGCCTTAGTGTAGCACTGATACAGTGCATTGCAATAGATGACTATTGAAATGCACTGTATAGCCATCAAGCCCACTGGATCTTCAAGATCCAAATGGGTATTGATAAATTTTTAAAAAAATGTAAAAAAAAAAGTGTAAAAGGAAAGTTAAAAAAGTGTAAAAAAGTTTAAAAAAAATAAAGTTTAAAAAGGTGCCCTTTTTCCCCAAATGAAGTAAAAAAAAAAGTAAAAAGAAAAAGTACACATTAAGTATCGCCGCATCCGTATCGACCGGCTCTATAAAAGCATCATATGGTGCACCCCGCCAGGTGTACGCTAAAAATTTTTTTTTTAAAAAAAGCTATACCAAAACAGCCATTTTTTGTCACCTTGCGTCACAAAAAGTGTAATAGCAGGCGATCAAAAAGGCACATTTACCCCAAAATGGTATCAATCAAATCGTCATCTCGTCCCGCAAAAAATGAGCCCCTATCTGAGACAATCACCCCAAAAAAATAGGTATATAACCCGTGGTTTGATGTTTTTGTACACCTTCCTGACATACTGTGAAGAAATATTGCTAGGAAACATATATGTACGTAGCGCACAAGTGCTGCCAAAAATGACACGGAACAGGCACTCCAATACAAGGGGTATAAAGAAGGGCCTCATTCACATTGTGGAATAATTGTTCTTGTTGTGGGACTCATACACTCATAAAGCCTATGCACAAAGTTACAAGTCTGCCAAAAATTACAAGGAAGAGGCACTCCGATACACCTTTAATTACACATAAAGGAGGGCATCAGACACAACCATGAAAAATTAAGATTGATGGCCTGCTGGTGAACAGACCCATGAAAACATTATTTTTGAGGGACTGGTGGTGAACAGACCCATGAAAACATTATGTTTGAGGGACTGGTGGTGAACAGACCCATGAAAAGATTATAGTTGAAGGCCTGGTGGTGAACAGACCCATGAAAACATTATGGTTGAAGGCTTGGTGGTGAACAGACCCATAAAAACATTAATTATGGGGGTAACGTTAACTAACAACAGCTACAAGCATAGAAAACGGAGGAGGTAGACAACAGTGTTTGCTGTTGAAATAGGGGTTTGTAGACTTCGGGTTCGCACAGCCCATGACATGACACTAGACATTTGGCTGTAAAATTATGGCCCGGCTGACAGCAACAGTGGGAAGACAGCACTCAGACTATTCTGCCCTGCAAGGCCTGATCTAATCACCAGCATCAGCAAGAGGAGTATGAAATTCGGATGTAATCCAGCCTTTATTCATTTTTATAAAGGTATTTTTTTGAACACTGCCTGGTGACAGATTTGTGCCCCCCCAGCGGCACTAAAAACCCTCTCTGACATGACACTTGAGGCTGGGCAGAAAAGAAGCCCTAGTGCATAGTGGGACAGTTCCGGCCACTGTTGTAATCTGCCTGCCCAGAAGTCCAGGGGGTCTGAGAAGAGGCTTTGTGAGCCAGACTGCAGGTAAGCCTGAACCTGCTCATTGAGGCGGGTGATCTGGGCCTGCTCACTTGGCTGTAGCTGTTGGGAGCCTGCAGAGAAAAATTCCTGCATCATACTCATTAGGCTTAACTGTCTGCTGCTGGTTGTGGCAGAAGGTGGATTACTCAGCCGGACCTCCTTCTCAGACAAGCTGGCAGCAGGCTGGAGCTGGCTGAAAGCTCTGGCCAGGTTACTACATAGCTTCTCCCGCAATGGGACTAATTTCTCTTCCCTTTCCTGGGGAGGAAAACAATCCCCCATGTTGGATTGATACCGCGGGTCCAGAAGCATCGCCAGCCAGTATTCGTCAGTCTGCCTTATGTTTAGGATACGCCTGTCAGTGCATAAGCATGTGAGCATACAACTCGCCATCCTGCCCAGCGTGCCTGAGAGGCCACTTCTTTCCATCTCAGCCTCTCTCTGAGAAACTGCTGTCCCTGAAAGTGTCATCATCCTCATCCTCCACCTGTGTCTCCTCCTCCTCCTGGTCATCAACATCACCCTCATTAAAATCCTCCTCATCTTCCCCCTCCTCTAACTGAAGCTCCTCATCCTCATCCTGCTCTACAAGGGAACTTTGGCGTTGGGGCTCCCCTACAGTGACAGCATGGCGGCTGGTAGACAAATGACCAGGATTTCCTTCCCCCATTGCCCCCTGCTGCATGAGCGTGAGTGTCTTTTCCAGCACAAATATTAGTGAAATTACGTCGTTCACACCGCAGCTGTCCTGGCTGACCAATTTGGTGGCTTCTTCTAAGGGCCTTAGAACAGTGCAGGCATCTCGGACCAGCCTCCACTGCCGGAAATCAAAGCCGCACCTGCTCCCTATGCTGGAAGATTCTGTCTGCTGCTGGACAAAATCGACCACTGCTCTACGCTGCTCTAGGAGTCGCTGCAACATATGAAGAGTGGAATTCCACCGGGTCGCCATGTCACCTATTAAGCGGTGTGGCGGAAGACCGTTTTGACGCTGCAGTTCCAGCAGAGCGTGCCGAGATACATATGAATGGCTAAAATTAGTACAAAGCTTCTGCGACTTTGCCAGCACTGTGCGCAGGCCAGTGAATGTTTTTAGAAATCTTTGCACCACTAGATTTAGCACATGTTCCATACAGGGAGCATGCGAGAATTGACCCAGGTTCAGCGCTGCCACTATATTTGTCCCATTGTCACTCACTACCTTTCCCACTTCCAGCTGACGTGGAGTCAGCCAGTGCGCTATTTGCTGCTTCATGTAATGCAGCAAGCTCTGGCCTGTGTAGCTGCTACTGCCAAGACAAACTAAGTCTAACACTGCATGGCAGCGTTTCACCTGACACATGAAGGAGCGTGGGTAACTCGCTGCCCTGACGCTCCAGCAGGCGGACTGTCCGTGGAGGTGGAAGCGGATAGTTGTTGGGTGCTCTGCTGAAATCCTGGCTGGAAAGCACGTGGAGGTGCCAACAGCAATTGACCGGGTTGCTGGGGTGTTCCTGCCTCACTGCCACTAAATACATTCAGCCAGTGGGCAGTAAAGGACATGTATTGCCCCTGGCCGTAAGCACTGCTCCAGGTGTCCACCGTGACGTGCACCGTGCTGCAGAGAGACAGCTGCAGGGAGCGTCCAATATTCTCTGCCATGTGGGAGTAAAGGGCGGGGATAGCTTTATTTGAAAAGTAATGCCGGCTAGGGACCTGCCAGCATGGCTGAGCGCAAGCGATTAGCTCCCTAAAACCTGGGCAGTCAACCAACTGGTACGGCAGAGACTGCACAGCCAGCAACTTTGTCAGGTGACCGTTCAGTTTGCGCACTGTCGGATTACTTGCGGCGTAAAACTGCTTCCTGGCCACACACTTGGCAATGGATGGCTGCCGAATGGGAGGAGGTGGAGACTTGCACGCACTGGGCGACGATGAGGTGGATGTACTACTTACACCCCGGGATGCGGGCTGAGCTATGACCCTGGATGTGGCCTGCCTGACAGAAGGGACCCCCAGAGAAGTAACCAGCTCTTTACTATTATTGGGCTGCTCTAAATTGCCGGCATGACGCCGCTTCAAATAGTTCCACAGAGCAGTGGTCCCAACATTTGCGGCTTTCCCACAGCTCAATTTCTGCTTACAGAAATTACACGTGGCCATACTGCTATCCCCCGGCAGAGTGGTAAAATACTTCCACACCCCCTGACGTGCGCCCTCCACAGCTGGCCAAGCTTCTCGCACGCTTACTTCCTGGTGCCAGCCCCACTATATTTGGGGTCTCGCTAGTTTCCAGGGAAGCACTAGCCCTGGGCCTAACTCGCCTCTGCCCTCTGTTGCTGCCACTACTAGTACCACCCTCCTCCTCTGAGCTCAAATCCTCCTCCGCTTCACAGGTCCTCTGGCCTAACACATCAGATTCCTCACCAGACTCCTCCACAACACATTTTTGCAAATTAGGCTGTTCCCCATCCCCACCAACTGACAATTCTGGGCAGTCCAAAATCTGACTGCCCTCTAAGAAATCCTCAGGGAGGCTGTCCTCTATAACCGCCGGATTATAAGTTGGGCTTCAGTGGCTTTTTTTCCTAGAAATTGCTGAAGGGACACCACTAGGAGGGAACACTGAAGCCCGAGAGGTGGCAGAAAATGACGGGGTTTGCTTGAGTGGAATGGTGGAGCAGGACGAGTCTGACCCCTGGCTACATATGGACACTGTATCAGCAGATGACAGCAGATCATCCGGCTGAGACTGAGATGAGCGTGCCATCCACTCCACTACCTCATATGCTTTCTCCTCCTCTACAATGTTGCGCCTTGGTGGGTTAGCCCAGTGGAACAACGGCCAAGTATTGGGAACATTACTAGCAGATGCTCCGGCTACAGGTCTTTTGGCACTGCTGGCGCTGCCCTGTGCCACCTTCTCCTTTTTTTTTTAAAGCTCAAAGTCTGGCTGGAACTGGACCCCTTTTGCTTATCCATGCCAAAGATTTTTTTAATTCACTCTGTGGCCCTGCAGCTGGTCTTTGTCCCTGTCTCTCCCTGTCTCTCTCTCCCTGCCTGATTATTTACTAGCCCTGACCTGGCCCTGCAGTATCCCTGATATATGTATGATAGATTCCCACTACAATTACACCCCAGTTAGAAGAACACAGTGTCTCTGAACTTCACAAATTCACAACAGTGCTTCTGCTCGCCTCAGCAGTCGCAGCAGAAATGAAGCGTCACTGGCTTACTGAGCCTGAGCCAATCAGAGCAAGCCCAGCCTACTAGTTCAGGTGACTGCTTTCTTCCCAGGCTTTTACGCACGATAAACGAACGAACAGTAAAAGATCAGCTACTAAAATGAATTCGTATGCAACAGTGTATACAGTAACTAATTCGTACGCAATTGCGTATAATTTATAGGACAAACTACGTAGCGAATGCGTGCAAAGCCGAAGCGAATCGACTAATATTCGGATTCGCTTCGCAGCTGAAAAATCCCAAGATTCGATACGAATCTATGAAGCGGCGAATAGATCCGCTCATCTCTAGTAGTAATGGCATGATGCATGCCCAACCTTTGACTGGACATTGAAAAACTGTTTGTATTGATGCAGTGATCACGTACATTTATGCTGCACCTTAAAAAAATGTACCCCCCTCCTCCCAGAAAATTAAAAATTTCAACTGTGTGGTAAGTGAGTACATAGAAGCTGACCTTCAGGCACTAGTGGCAGTGGCATGATACATTGCAGGCTCCAACTTTGCCTGCACTGTGAGAAAAGGGCAGTATTGATGCAGTAATCCAGTTCAATTATGCTATGCCTTCAAAAAAAATTAAGGGAGGGGCAAAAAAACGTAAAAATTTCAACGATGTTATGCCCCTGCCCCCAAAGAATTTAAAAATGTCAACCGTGTGGAAAGTGAGTACACGGAAGCTAACCCTCAGGCATTAGAGGCAGTGGCATGATGCATTGCAGGCTCCAGCTTTGCCTAGACTGTGAGAAAATGGCGGTATAGATGCAGTAATCCAGTACAATTATGCTGGGGGCGAAAAAATGTAAAAATTTCAGCAGTTTTAACCCCCTGGCCCCAAAGAATTTTAAAATTTCAACCATTTGTAAAGTGAGTACACATAAACTGACCCTCAGGTATTAGTGGCATTGGCAAGATGCATTGCAGGCTCCAGCTGATACAGTGATCACGTGCATTTATGTTGTGTTTTGAAGAAATTTACCCCTTCACAAAAAATTTTAAATGTCAACCGTGTTAAACTCCCCCAAAAAATATTTACATTTCAACCGTGTGGAAAGTGAATACACGTAAGCTGACGATTGAGAGGCATTAATAGCATGATTATAGGCCGCAGCAGTCATACAGAATGTTATAATAGGCAGACAGACAGCAGAAAGACCAGGACAACTTGGTCCATTTGGGGGAGTCAACATGCCCCCACGGATATGAAAACCATCTCCGAGATGACACTGGAGGCAGGGCAAGAATGAAGATAGAGAGCATGCTGTGCCAGTTCAGGTCACTGTTCCAGTCTGCCTACCCAGAAATCCATAGGGTCATGGAAAAGGGTATGCACCAGAGAGTGGTCAAAGTTTAGGTAGGCCGGGGCCTCAGCTTTGAGAAGGGAGTTGTCGGGCGGCTGACTGGCCTCTGCCTGGCACGGCACCTGGAAAAACTGCTCCATCATGTTGAGAAGACTGAAATGGCTGCTATGACTTCTGCTGCTTATGGCAGTGGCATACCTCCCAAGTGTCCCTCTTTTGGAGGGACAGTCCCTCTTTTTGACCCAAGTCCCTCTGTCCCTCTTTGCTCCTTAAATGTCCCTCTTTTTGACCTGAAGAATTAATGCATAAATGTGCATTAATAAATTTACTAAATAGCTCTTTACTAAACTATCTGTATGGTTTCTACCTGTATATTAGACCAGAACTTTATTATTTGGTGCAATTTGGACCTTAAAATATCTATAATCTGATGATTTATGTGCTAATATTTAAATAGACAATGAAGTGCAATAAAAAATTGCCGCAGGGGCTCCAGTAATTATGCTTTGGGCGGAGTTAGAGGCGTGGCCTAGTATGAAAAAAACCTGCCGTGATGCCCACCGCACACATTGTCCCTCTTTGCAATTTTTAAAAGTTGGGAGGTATGCAGTGGGAGGGGGATGACTGTGGGGGGCGAAGGGGGCCTCCCTTTCAGACACGCTGGCATCAGTCGTCTGTTCACTATAAGCTGACGCAAGCTGCGTACACAGTGCTTTCTGGTAGTAACATAATTTGTCCTCCCTTTCTGCCAGAGAAAAAACATTCCCCCATTTTTCCTTGGTAGCACAGGTCTAAAAGCATGGCTATTCAATAATCAGACTGCTTGTCACCAAACTGCCTGTCACTGGAAGTGAGTCTACAGGTGAGTCTACAGGTTGCCATTCTGGCCAACATGCCCGAGGACCCAGTTCTTTCCACCTCCACCCTCCACTGAGATGATTGTGTGTTGTGGCCGGTGTCACCATTATCTTTATTATCATCATCCTCTTTCTCCTCCAACACCGACTCCTATATATCTATAAGATATTTTACCAATGTCTGATAGGTTCGGTTCCCACCTCTGGGACCCACACCTATCTCCAGAACAAGCCCTGAATGTGAAGGAGAGCACACCACTGTTGGCCAGCTTGCTCTACGTTCTGGCTATTTTCGGAAGTCCCTCAGAAATGAATGGAGAGTGGACCTTGCAAGTGAGACCACAGCTCTATTTACGTCTATGGGACTGCCGGAGATAGCTGACCCAGAGCTCAGCTATTTTCGGCAGTCCATAGAAATAACTGGAAAGTAGCTACTCATGAGCAGCTGCTCCCCACTCATTTCGGGGGGCCCTCAGCTATCTGACATTGGTGGTATATCCCTTTAAAAAAAAGTGATTTCCATCTCAATTCATAATGCCTTTAATCACTTCCCTCTTGGACAAAAGAATTTTGTCAAAACTCCAAATGTAATGCAGCCTCTCTGCTTCAGCCTGCCCACAACATGGGCAATACAAATTATCCCTTGTACCTATCTCTGTGGGAAAACTGGCGAATAATATATAATACCAAGTGATTATTAAATTGAGTGACTTTATAACTGGAGTTAATCTTGCACATCTTTAGACTGCCAAGTCCTAGTTTAAACTGTCTAAATATTAGACCAGATTAGTAAATCTGGCCCATGGGTGGAGGGCAGCATTATGAATCGTTAGAATAATCTAATAGGAAAAACATAGTACAAACAAAACAAAAGCATTGTGAATTGTGAACATTTGTAGATCCTGATCCTCTTTCATCATTGTCTTGAGAAACCATCCCCTGATAGCTGACAAAAGAGCAAACGATGATCTGATCTTTTTTGTGGGTATAAAATGCATGTTTGTTGGCAGCACACATCACCTTCTGTACACAGGAAACATGCTGTTGACAATAATGTAAATGAATGATCGTAAGTACAAACAATTGTTTATGTGGCTGTTTTGTCCAATTATCTGCTAATGTAACAGGTCCTCAAATAAGTTGTGACTTGATATATCATCATCTAGCATGCCTTACGAATAGAGATGAGCGAGCATACTCGTCCGAGCTTGGTGCTCGTTCGAGTATTAGGGTACTCGTAAGTGCTCGCTGCTCGGACGAGTTTCTCGCCATACTCGAGGAAATGGCAACTTTCGTATCGTGCTTTTTTGGCGCCTATAAACACAGCCAATCACAAGCCAGGAGATTCTACGGTACACCCAGCATCACGTGGGGCCCTTACATGTCGATAGCAGGGGTTGGCTGGCCTGATCAGGTGACCCTGGAATATACTAGTGACTGGCCGCGGTGCTCGGCTCAGATGCCGTCTGGATGTTCTTAGGGATAGAGCTGCTGCCTTTCAGGGAGAGTGTTAGGGCCTGCATTTAGTTCTATGTTAGGCAGGAATCACCCACAAAGAACCCAACAGCCCTTCTAAGGGCTAGAAGAAGTTTTTTTTTTTTGTCTCCTGGCTTGGCTGGTTGGCTGGCACTAGTAGTGCAGCTATCGCCATATCTAACCCTGTTTTTTTTTTTTTTATTGTTCTATCTCAGTGATACAAATCCATTGCACACAGCAGTGTGGAACCATTCTGTGTGTCACAGTTCAGCACACTCACTCCAATCCATATATAATGTCCATGTGACACTTTCTGTACGTCACAGAATACAACCAAGTCATTTGCTACCAATAACGTATACAGCTTGATCCAGAAAACTCTCTGTGCGACATTTGTCTGGGTCACAGTCTAAATAGCCACCGTTAACAGGGTGTCAGTCAGTTCTACGATAGTTCCTGCACGTCACGTTCCCAAAAAAACAAAATTTAAAAAAAAATTAGTTTTTCAATTGTTTTAGCTCACTGATACAAATCCATTTTACTCAGCTGCATGTAACCTTTCTGTGTGTCACAGTTCAGCACACTCGCTCCGATCCGTATATACTGTCCAGGTGACACTTTCTGTACGTCACAGAATACAACCTAGTCATTTGCTACCAATATCATCTATAGCTTGATCCAGAAAACTCTCTGTGCGACATTTGTCTGGGTCGCAGTCTAAATAAGCACCGTTAACAGGGTGTGAGTTAGGTCTCCGATAGTTCCTGCACGTCACGTTCCCAAAAAAACAAAATTTAAAATAAAATTAGTTTTTCAGTTGTTTAAGCTCAGTGATACAAATCCATTTTACTCAGCTGCGTGTAACCTTTCTGTGTGTCACAGTTCAGCACACTCGCTCCGATCCATATATACTGTCCAGGTGACACTTTCTGTACGTCACTTAATTCTACCAGACTGAACAAGTTTGTGGGTTTCAGTACACCAGGCCCGTTTAATTTTTTTTTTTTTATATCATACACTTATATACAAAAAATGTTGAACCCCAGGGCTAAGGGTCGAGGACGAGGGCGTGGGCATTCAATTACTGCAGGGGGCAGAGGCCATGGTCCTGGGCAGGGTGAGACAGTACCTGCTGATGAGGGAGCAGGGGAATTCCGCAGAGTTACACTCCCTAGCTTCATGTCTCAACTTACAGGGACACGTGGTAGAGGACTGTTGAAACCACAACAGTGCGAACAGCTGATCTCGTGGATTGCGGACAATGCTTCAAGTAATTTGTCCACCAGTCAGTCTTCCACGCAATCCACCCACGTTACCCAAGGGAGCACTCCTATGGCTCCTCCACCTCAACCTCCTATCCCCCAGTCTGCCCCCTCCCAGGAAAATTTGGAATGCGATCCGGCATACTCTCAGGAACTGTTTTCTGGACCTTTCCCAGAGTCACAAACCACTTCTCAGGTTGCTGCTGACCTCGTTCCCGATGCCCAAGTTTTCCAACTGTCGCAGTCTGTGGGTGATGATGATGATGATGACAATGTTGACTTAGTGGAAGAAGTTTGTAAAGAGGTGTCGGACGATGAGGAGACACGGTTGTCAGACAGTGGTGAAGTTGTTGTTAGGGGAGGAATTCCGAGGGGGGAGCAGACTGAGGAATCGGAGGATGACGAGGTGACTGACCCAAGCTGGGTTGATATGCCGAGTAAAGACAGTGCTTCTGAGGCGGAGGCGAGTGCTGCACCAGAACAGGTTGTAAGAGGCAGTGGTGTGGCCAGAGGGAGAAGCAGAGCCAGAGCTGGTGCATCAGCAGCAACTGTTTCACGTAGTGAAGCTCCCGTGGCGAGGCCTAGATGTTCGCAAGTCTGGAGGTTCTTTAAAGAAAGTGAGGATGACCGACGGACTGTGGTGTGCAACCTATGCCACACCAGGATCAGCAGGGGTGCCACCACTACTAGCCTAACCACCACCAGCAGGCATATGAGTGCTAAACACCCCACTCAATGGAACCAAGGCCGTTCACCACCTCCTGCGGGTCACACCACTGCTCCTTCCCCTGTGTCACTCGCTGCCTCTGCTAGTCAACCCCCTGCGTCACTCGCTGCCTCTGATAGTCAACCCCCTGCCCAGGACCCCGGCACGAGCGCCTCCCACCGGAAAACCACACCTTTGCCTCCACGATCCTCCACAGTGTCCACCAATGTGTCCCAGCTCAGCATTCAGCTGTCTTTACAGCAGACGCTGGAGCGCAAGAGGAAATACAGTTCCTCCCACCCACATGCCCAAGCCCTCTACGTCCACATCTCCAAATTGCTTAGCCTGGAGATGCTGCCCTATAGGCTGGTAGAGACCGAGGCCTTTCGAAATCTCATGGCAGTGGCTGCCCCTCGGTATTCCGTCCCCAGCCGCCACTATTTTTCCCGATGTGCCGTCCCAGCCCTACACCAGCACGTGTCGGAGAACATCATCCGTGCCCTGACCAACGCTGTTTCTGAGAAGGTCCACCTAACCACGGACACGTGGACAAGTGCTGCCGGGCAGGGACACTATATCTCACTGACGGCACATTGGGTTAACTTGGTGGAGGCTGGGACCGAGAATGACCCTGGGGCTGCTCATGTACTGCCCACACCGAGGATTGCGGGGCCTACCTCGGTCACGGTCTCTCAGATGTACTATGCCTCCTCCTCCTCCTCCGACCCCTCCTCCTCCACCGAATTACCATCCATGGGCACGGCACCTTCAGTCGGTAGCTCTAGGCGCAGCAGCAGTGCCGTGGGTAAGCGCCAGCAGGCGGTGCTCAAACTGCTGAGCTTAGGTGACAAAAGGCACACCGCCCAAGAGCTGTTACAGGGCATCACGGCGCAGACCGATGTGTGGCTGGCACCGCTGAACCTCAAGCCAGGCATGGTTGTGTGTGACAACGGGCGTAACCTGGTGGCGGCTCTGCAACTCGGCAGACTGACACATGTGCCAGGCCTGGCCCACGTGTTCAATCTAATAGTTCAGCGGTTCCTCAAGACATACCCCAATCTGTCTGATTTGCTCACCAAGGTGCGCCGCATCTGTGCGCATTTCCGCAAGTTGACCACAGATGCTGCCACTCTCAGGGCTGCGCAGCGCCGCCTACAACTGCCCGCTCACCGACTGTTGTGCGACGTGCCCACGAGATGGAATTCCACATTAAACATGTTATCCAGAGTTTACCAGCAGCGCAGAGCGATTGTAGACTGCCAGATGTCAACTTCCACCAGAACTGGTAGTCAGGTCACTCAGATTCCTCAAGTCTACAATGAGGAGTGGATGTCTGATATCTGCCAGGTGTTGAGCAACTTTGAGGAGTCAACACAGATGGTCAGTGGCGATGCCGCCATTATCAGCCTCACCATCCCGCTGCTTTGACTGTTGAAAAACTCACTGCTCAGCATCAAGTTGGATGCTTTGCCCTTGTCACAAGAGACGGTGGAGGAAGATACGTCGCTTGATAGCCAGAGCACCCTCCAGTCTGTTTCTCAGCGCGTATCGGAGGAGGGGGATGAGGATGAGGAGGAAGAGGAGGAGAATGTCGGCGAGACAGTAGAGGGTACCAGTGCTCAGTCCTTAACTCTTGAGCGTGTATGGGCTGAAGAGGAGGACTTGCAGGAGAAGGAGGAGGAGGAGGAAATGGAGAGTCAGGCCAGTGAGGAGAGGGAATTCTTGCGTGTTGGGACTCTGGCGCATATGGCAGACTTCATGTTAGGCTTCCTATGTCGTGACCCTCGCGTTAGAAGAATTTTTTCAAACACCGATTACTGGGTGTTCACTCTCCTGGACCCACGGTACAAGCAGAACCTTTCCACTCTCATCCCTGCAGAGGAAAGGAGTATGAGAGTGAATAGATATCAACAGGCCCTGGTTCACAAGCTGAAACAATTCTTCCCATCTGACGCCGCTAGCGGCAGAGAGCATGGTTCTGTGGGCCAAGTAGCGGGGGAGAGGAGGCGAGCAGGCAGCTTGTCCAGCACTGGCAGGGGAACGCTCTCCAAGGCCTTTGCCAGTTTTATGTCACCCCAGCAAGACACTGTCACCTGTCCCCAGTCTAGGCAGAGTAGGGGGGAGCTGTACAGAAAGATGGTGAGGGAGTACCTAGCTGACCATACCAACGTCCGTAGAGATCACTCTGCTCCATACAACTACTGGGTTTCAAAGCTGGACACGTGGCCTGAACTGGCGCTGTACGCCTTGGAGGTGCTGGCCTGCCCTGCCGCTAGCATGCTGTCAGAGCGGGTATTCAGTGCAGCTGGTGGCGTCATCACCGATAAGCGTACACGCCTGTCAACTGACAGGCTGACGCTTATTAAAATGAACAAAGCCTGGATTTCACCGAAATTCAAATCTCCTCCGGGGGAAAGCAGCTAAAGATTTAAATAACTTATGTATCCGATTCCTCTTCTCTACTCCTCCTCCTCCTCCTCCTCCATATCGTCTTTGCCTAACGCTGACCCAAAAAACGCCTTTTTTTAGAGGTCCAACTGGCACTCTTTTAGCACAATTTTTCCGGAGGGCCCCCTACAGGCCCTCTATTCAAACAATTTTTCCAGAGGTCCACCTACAGGCCCTCTCTCCAAACAATTTTTCCAGAGGTCCACCTACAGGCCCTCTCTCCAAACAATTTTTCCAGAGGTCCACCTACAGGCCCTCTCTCCAATTCCAGTTTCCAGTTTTATTTGCGCAAACTGCATACATTTTTATTTTTTGGGATAGGTGTGAAAAATAATATTACCTGCGTATCTATATTGCCCAACATTGGATACGGTAGCAAGTAGAAGACCAAACACATGCTGCCCACAGGGTTCCGCAAATTCCTGGTCCACCCGCAAATTCCTTGTCCACAATGTCAAGGAGGTCGAGGTTCTGTTGATGAGCAACAAGTCCTTCTGTACTGAAATCGCCGACAACGTCTCCATCTAAGAACCTACAGACCATTGTGGAGAGAGCGGCACAGCTCGCCATCAAAGTGACGAACCCCAACGCCAGACTGCGCAGAGAAGATAACGAATAAATATCTCTGTGGTTATTTTTGCTAAATAAAAGTTAAATAAACCCCCCCAAAAATTCATCTGTTCCTGGGCCTGATCCACCCAAGTTGAATCTGTCCCATCATGAGAAAGTCCCCCCAAGGAGTTCCCACTGTAACTTGCTTCCCATACAACTACCTCACCCCCTGACACCTGTGTCTCGCCATTGTCTACCACCTCCTCAGACAACACTGGTAAATCCCCACTGTCAGCACACCGAAACAGCAAAAGGTCTTGCGAATTAGAGCAGAGAATGTTCTGGGCTAGCACATCAGGGTAGGGGTGACTATGGGGTTCCAGGGAGTACGTGACCACATGCAATATCCATTTAAAAGTCATGCCACACTTGATCTAGCTCATAATTGACAATTGTACCGGTTGATGCTAAATTTTTACGTTGGGGTCCTGCGTCGTCATTCTAACTACATCCGGCTGTTGTCACCACCACACGCTAGCCCCAGGGGGCACTCCCCTGGCTCTTCCAGCTCAACCTCCTTCCCCCCCAGCCTGCCCCCCCACCTACAGGCCCTCTCTCCAGTTCCAGTTTCCAGTTTTATTTGCGCAAACTGCATACATTTTTATTTTTGGGATAGGTGTGAAAAATAATATTACTTGCGTATCTATATTGCCCAACATTGGATACGGTAGCAAGTAGAAGACCAAACACATGCTGCCCACAGGGTTCCGCAAATTCCTGGTCCACCCGCAAATTCCTTGTCCACAATGTCAAGGAGGTCGAGGTTCTGTTGATGAGCAACAAGTCCTTCTGTACTGAAATCGCCAACAACGTCTCCATCTAAGAACCTACAGACCATTGTGGAGAGAGCGGCACAGCTCGCCATCAAAGTGACGAACCCCAACGCCAGACTGCGCAGAGAAGATAACGAATAAATATCTCTGTGGTTATTTTTGCTAAATAAAAGTTAAATAAACCCCCCAAAAAATTAATCTGTTCCTGGGCCTGATCCACCCAAGTTGAATCTGTCCCATCATGAGAAAGTCCCCCCAAGGAGTCCCCACTGTAACTTGCTTCCCACACAACTACCTCACCCCCCGACACCTGTGTCTCGCCATTGTCCACCACCTCCTCAGACAACACTGGTAAATCCACACTGTCAGCACACGGAAACAGCAAAAGGTCTTGCGAATTGGGGCAGAGAATGTTCTGGGCTAGCACATCAGAGAAGGGGTGACTATGGGGTTCCAGGGAGTATGTGACCACATGCAATCTCCATCTAAAAAGTCATGCCACACTTGATCAATCTCATAATTTACGACTGTACCGGTTGATGCTAAATTTTTAAGTTGGGGTCCTGCGTCGTCATTCTAAATACATCCGGCTGTTATCACCACCACACACGCTAGCCCAGGGGGCACTCCTCTGGCTCTTCCAGCGAAACCTCCTTCCCCCCACCTACAGGCCCTCTCTACAAACTATTTACCCGGATAGGGGACGTATTAGATATTGTACTGATGTTTTTTGTTTTTCTTCTTTTAATTGCCTCCTGACCTGTGATAGGCAGAGCATGGACACGTCCCCTTAGCTGCAGTGGGAAAGATACTCCCCTGGCCAGAGCAAGCTCTTTTTCCGTTTTCCATGGTGGAAAAATCCATGAACTATAAGGTCCCAAGATAGGGGACGTATACGGTATTAAACTGAGAAGAATCGATACCATACCGGTTGATGCAACAGTTTTTCTAAATCCATTCTGGCTGTTGTCACCACCACACACGCTAGCCCAGGCGGCACTCCTCTGGCTCTTTCAGCGAAACCTCCTCCACCCCCCCCACCTACAGGCCCTCTCTCCAAACAATTTACCCGGGTAGGGGATGTATTAGATATTGTACTGATTTTTTTAATTGCCTCCTGCGATAGATGGGAATGGAACCGGGGTCAACTGCTTGGGAAGCAGCTATGCTCACCACTTTACCACCAACAGCCACAGCAACTGATAAGAACAGATACTAAACTTGATGTCAGCTGCAGTGCCAGCATGAGCAATGGTGTCACCTGCAGGTGGTGATGGACCTTCGTTGCACCTATTTTGGTGCTTCCCTAACCTGTGAAGGGTATTTGCCTCGCCTTTCTTGGTCTGGGTGAGCACAATTGCCATGAGGGTAACCACCAGGCTGTTGCCTGAGAATTGGGGGTAATGGTGGGATTAGGCAGCCTCAGAGGCATCCATGCATGCTGCCCCTGCTGTTTCCTGTCCATTTCCGTGGTGTTTCCATCATTTTCTGAGGTTTCCAGGTTTTCACCCAGCCTTCCCTAGGCAGAGCCTTGGTCCCCCGCAAAAATGCTCGAGTCTCCCATTGACTTCAATGGGGTTCGTTATTCGAAACGAGCACCCGAGCATCGGGAAAAGTTCGACTCGAATAACGAGCACCCGAGCATTTTAGTGCTCGCTCATCTCTCCTTACGAACCGAAATCTGCCCATGTA
Organism: Rhinella marina; assembly: GCA_900303285.1. Classification (NCBI taxonomy): domain Eukaryota; kingdom Metazoa; phylum Chordata; class Amphibia; order Anura; family Bufonidae; genus Rhinella; species Rhinella marina. The sequence goes on from ONZH01016646.1 coordinate 20,471, forward strand.
AACCAACCTTAAGTGGCCCTTAGCCAATACCTGGCCATAATAAGCATATAACCACATTAAGTGTAGATCAGTGCTCATTTGAGAACATTTTCCATCATTTAAAGCGCTTCAGACTGTCTAATGTAAACTGTGTGGAGACAAGATCATTCAAACACCAAACAGTTTTAATATTGTCAGCAGCAGCATATTCTGTTGACAGTGATGATGAATGATCTTGCTTGTTTGCTTGCTGATGGCTGCCAGGTTTACATGAGCCAGTGATTAAAAATAATGAGCTAATGAATTTGATAAATTATTGGCTCATGTTAATGATCCTTTAGACTGGTTGTGAGCGAAGCAAAGCAGAATTCTGTTCGAAGTTTAGGAAAACTTCGATTTGCCACAGATCCGAATTTCCTCACGCTTCGTAGTAACACATATGGTTTTCCTAAAATGGAGGCTTCCCATGTTATAAAACAAAATTAAGTGTAGAGGAGACAAGCCCAGGAATGCAAGATCACCCATAATGCCATGCGGCCAGCCAATCTCCAGATAGCCATCCCCCGTGATGTCACAGCCCTATAAAACCCTCATACCACGTGGACTCCGCCATTATTCTGTGAGCTGAGCATAGGGAGAGATGTGGAAAGCGCTCATGTGTTAGGGACAGTGATTAATAGAAGAATATTGGACAGGGAGTTTGAAGGGAGAGCACAGGGCGACTGCAGGGAGACTTATTCTGCATCTTTTTTTTTACTTATTCCTACATCAGCTGTAAACTAAGATATGTAATTGAATACCAATAAGATGGAAGCTTTTATTATTCCGGTGCCAGCATGCCAACCAATACCATTCAGTCTGCACCCCTTAGGGGGGGGGGCTAGGTTTTAATGATGAACATCCTCCTCTTTCGTTGGCTTTACTTCTTCCAAATCAACCTTCAAAGTTTCCGTATCTTAGAAAAGTCAGCAAGATGCAGAGAGAGGAGCAGCTGGATGTTTCTGATGACATATTCTCATTGATATTAGATGATGTGGAAAAGGAGGAAAAGCAAATAGCAGTAGAAGGGCTCCCACCTGTAGGGCAGGTAAGTGCTGGGGTTGGAGAAGTGGGTATGCAAGAGCTGATTAATTTTCTGTGTGTACTGTCAAAGTACCTGCAGGAGATAGCAGGTCAGAGCAGAAATAATATGCATATTGTCCCCCCACCTAGCCAGCTAAACCCCATACAGCAGCAGCCCCTGTTTAAAGGTGCTGTGCAATCATTAACAATGAAGACCGACTATACATTGCAGTCTTCATTTTTAAATGAAAAGAAGCTGCAGGCAAATTGGCCTCTCAGTTCTTCATTGCAACATGGACACAGCGTCTCCGTGTGGACGTACCCTAAGGCAGAGTGGCCTGGGTATACCTGATTTAAAACGATTTGTGATTAATTCATTCGTAACTAATCAAATTTCTTGTCTTCAACAAAGTTGCAGAATCTAATTTTTCAAAACTTCGCTCATCTCTACTTTAGACAATCTCAGATCTTATCAACAAAGGGGTTGTCTGAGATAATAAAAAATTTTGAACAAGACCTCTAATAGCCCAAAATAAAAAAATATCTTATACACACCACTTTCTCCAGCTCCATTCTGTGTGGCACTGGTTGGGTCCTCCTGCTGCTTGTTGATAAACTGCTGCAGTGACTTTCCTTACACCTACACGTGTGACTGTGTTGTGAGGCGCACAGGGATATGCAGATGTCTGTCACATGACCGCTGCAGCCAATCGCTGTCCTCAGTGGTCAATTGGTTGCAGCAGTCACGCACCATATAGCGGCACATCCTCTGCAGTTTCTAAACAAACAGAGGAAGGAGAATTGGACCAGAGCTGCAAAGAACAGCATTACAGAAAGGGGTGAGTATTCGAATTGTCTTTCTACATATTAGCCTTGCCAGTAAATAGTGAAGTGAGTATACAAAGATGTTCACTTTCCCAACCGTAGAATGGCTGTGTTAAAATGTACTCGATTGTATAGACCCTGACAAATGGATTATATAAATGAATACAAATTCCACAAGTAAAACAGGATTTGTAAAATGAAAGGGAATTGAAATGCTCATAGTACATTTTAACCTACTATTTTAGTAATTGAAAGAACATTATTCCCCCAAGGAATACAGAGTAAGCATAAAAGGGTTTCGTTTGATTGAGTGTGTTCCATTAGCCTGACATTCAATTTTTTTGTGATTTCATGCTTATGCCTTTTATACAAAATATTGCCAAGAAATTATTTCATATGGTTTAATAGATATGTTCCATGGAGTCAGACTATTGCAATAGTAAATTTTAACATCTTAGGAAGATTTCAACAAAGCTACAAAGTGAACAAATTATTTGGGCTTCCAAAGCTAAAAAAAACTTTTAACACTCTAGAAAATTATAAAATAATACAAATAAAACCCCACTCTTTAGTAAACTTTTATGTACACCTTTGGGACATTTTTTAATTATAACATTGTACTTGTTTTGAGCTAAAATAATTTTTCAAATTGATCTTCTATTTTCTTTACAGAGCTGACATGCCCTAGTAGCACCCTTTGGATTTTCTGACTTTTCTGTCAGACCAGTAGCTGACGGGCTTCTCATCTCTGCTCTCTGACCTTATAAACAATTCATCAAACAGGCAGAGGTTGAGCACCAATGCACCATGTCATTGGGTCATATGACGTATGGATGACACATCACCGATGCGACCAGTCATTGGATGCAGCGGCCATGTGAACAATGTCAAACCAGATGTTGACAGCAGGAGACCCCTGACCTGCAGCACCAGAGGGGGAGAAAGGGAGCAGGAACCCAGTGGAGGGGATCAGGTAAGTATGATTCTCACCACAGGTCTGGCCACCCTGAGAGGTCTGCAGAAAAGGTCCCTAAGGGTGAACAACCTCTTTAAAATATTTTGATTACAGATATTGGGGGTCAATTACGATCAGATATAAGCCAGTTTTCTGTGGCTATTCTGTTCTGCAACTTTTCTCTGTTCACACCAGGTCTAAAAAAGGGGGCGTGGCAAGGGCGGGGAAAGGCCGGCAGACCAGTCTCATTTATCATTTTCTACGCCTGTTTTAGGTCTCATTTTAAGCCACCAAGAAATCTGGCTTACGTTTAGATCTGCCATGGAAGCTAGCACACAGTTATTAAGACAGACGTCTAAAATGCCGGTCTTAATAAATGACCCCACGTTATTCATAGATGTATGGTTATGCACTTTTGGTTAAAGAAATATTTTTTCTAGTTCAAATGAAAAAAGGACATAGTTATATTAGTCAATAAAAACACATAGTTTAGAACCCAATGCCAGATGGCATCTGCTGAAGTAAACAAGTTCAAACGTTAGGTGAGTATTTTGGATATCTTTCAGGAAGTATATACTGTTAACATTATTTGCATTGTTTGCATCAAATGAGCAATTGATCCTGAGATATATTTCTCACATTTGGATTTAGCAAACCGTTTCTTAATTTAGAACCACTGGTAACTTCATTAAAACTTTGTATTATGGGACCCCTTATTGAACGTGTATATGGCCAGACTTGAAGAATTGACAAAGAAATACCAGCATCAAAAGAAGTTTGATATCGGCAAAGGACATGAACCGAAGCAAACTGATATGTCTCTGGGTTAATGAATAACAATAAATATCTTCACCACCTTGAGCACTGCCTTATTGTTGACCAGTTCTCAATTTGCCTAACCTTGAAAAATCAATTTTTGCATTTTTTTTAACCAAATCAGAATACAGATGTAGCAGATCTAACATTGAGGGTGATATCATGTCTCACACAAAAGCCATTGATAAAGTCAATTAACATGCTCTTGTCCTCAAGTTGAGGATCGCTACATGTGCATCTTATGGGATGAAAATAAATCTGCAAGACATTACCCACTCTAACAGATATAATTCAGCTTGAAAATGGCTAAACATTGGAATTTTTGCAATCAATTGTTGCTAAAGAGAAGCCACACAATGTGAAATGAATAATAACTTTAGATTATTTTTCTTACATTTTGTTCTGTATATCATGGATAGAATGCACAGTATTTATGACAAAAGTACAATTTTTTTTAATGTGTACAAGATTACTCTAAAATGAAAAGCCAGGTTTTCATGGATTATTATAATATAGAAAATAATTGTGGACACATCTGTTATTTGCAAATCAGTGTCTTGTGAATACTGATTTCTCTATAAGTTTAGTATGTAAGCTTCTTGGTATTTTTGCAAGGGAATTCATAGGTCCTATTCTCATTAACATAGGTCAAACATACAAATATTCTGTTATGACTGCAGACTGATGAGTTAAAATTTGAAATATTTGGCTGTAACAGAAGGTAGTTTGTTTGCTGGAGAGAAGTACAATAATGAATGTCTACAAATGAAGTTGGGGGCATTGGTCAGGATTAATGGTGTTCTCAATGTTAAGAAATACTGTACAGATAGATACTTATCCTTTATGCAATACCATCAGGGAGGCATCTGATTGGCTACAAATTTATTCTGCAGCAGCATAATGACCCCAAACATACAACCAATTTTATTAAGAATTATGTTCAGCATAAAGAAGAACAAAGGGGCTTATTTATTAAGACCAGCGTTTTAGACCCATAGCTGTAAATGACCCCCAAAGAGTCCTGGAAGTGATGATATGGCCTCCATAGAACCTTGATCTCCACATCATCGAGTCTGTGTGGGATTACATAAAGAGACAAAAAGATGTGAGCAAGCCTATATCCACAGGAGATCTGTAGTTAGTTCTCCAAGATGTTTGGAAGAATGTCCCTGTCAAGTTCTTTTAAGAACTGTGTGCAAGTGTACATAGAAGAACTGATGCCGATTTGAGGGGAAAAGTGTTCTATTTTTGAAAGTATTCTTACCTTGCAGTTTTTTATACACCTGTCTAAAACATTTGCACATTTACAGATGCAATCATCTTGATTACTGGCATTTTGAGCTCTATGGTCTGGTATTTCTGGTCTATGTCTCAATGTCCAGCTTGAATTTTGCATGTTAGCTAGCTATGGTCTTTCAGACTATAAAAAAACTTTTATTACTATGTTTTTAGTTGTTGTCCAACATAATTAAATATCTTGGACAACCACTACAATGCCTTAAAATAAACAAAAATCACAAATAAAACATCAAAGCATTCTTACTTTTTTTGCGGGACAACTTGTAGTTTTCTTGGTATAATTTTGCAGTATATGACACTTTTTGATTTTTTTTAACGTTATTATGGTGGTGACGAAGCAAAAAGCAGCAATTCTTATAGCATTCAACATATGGGATAAGTTACACAATATTTGTGATATCGTGTCGTTACAGATGCAGCGATATTTTTTTCCATTGAAAAGCATTTTTTCAATGGACAAAAGCATACTTTTTATTGGATTTTTTTTTTTAACCATTTAATAGTCCCACAAGGCGATTTCATTTGTAGGGTGCCAATGGGAAATGGAGGGAGTTCGCTCCCTCTGTAACCGCTTACATGCGGCGAGTGCCATTACCCGCGGCATGTAAGGGGCTAAACTTCCCGGATTGGTGCACCTGCCGGTCTGGGCTGTTAGTGCAGGAGTGCAGCTCTCATGTGAGAGCCAAGACACCGCTCTCCGCTGCGAAGGAGACCAGTGCAGCGCTTAGACTTGGCTGCTGTAGAAAGGCCCTTAGTGACTGCTATAAAAAGGCATATGGGTGGTCACTAAGGGGTTAATAAAGATAACAGTGTCTATGTATGTGAGATGTATATGTAACAGGCTGTGTTTGTAAGGTGTGTATAGCAGTGCTGTATGTACAAAGCTGTATTTGTCATAACCTGTATGCAGCTGTGCTGTGTTTATGCCAGCTGTGTGGCACAGCTGCGTTTGTTAGGTGTGCATAGCAATGGTGTGTGTGTATCTGTGTGTGTGCGTGTATACAGTACAGACCAAAAGTTTGGACACACCTTCTCATTCAAAGAGTTTTCTGTATTTTCATGACTATGAAAATTGTAGATTCACACTGAAGGCATCAAAACTATGAATGAACACATGTGGAATTATATACTTAACAAAAAAGTGTGAAACAACTGAAAATATGTCTTATATTCTAGGTTCTTCAAAGTAGCCACCTTTTGCTTTGATTACTGCTTTGCACACTCTTAGCATTCTCTTGATGAGCTTCAAGAGGTAGCCACCTGAAATGGTATTCCAACAGTCTTGAAGGAGTTCCCAGAGATGCTTAGCACTTGTTAGCCCTTTTGCCTTCACTCTGCGGTCCAGCTCACCCCAAACCCATCTCGATTGGGTTCAGGTCTGGTGACTGTGGAGGCCAGGTCATCAGGCGTAGCACCCCATCACTCTCCTTCTTGGTCAAATAGCCCTTACACAGCCTGGAGGTGTGTTTGGGGTCATTGTCCTGTTGATAAATAAATGATGGTCCAACTAAACGCAAACCGGATGGAATAGCATGCCGCTGCAAGATGCTGTGGTAGCCATGCTGGTTCAGTATGCCTTCAATTTTGAATAAATCCCCAACAGTGTCACCAGCAAAGCACCCCCACACCATCACACCTCCTCCTCCATGCTTCACAGTGGAAACCAGGCATGTAGAGTCCATCCGTTCACCCTTTCTGCGTCGCACAAAGACACGGTGGTTGGAACCAAAGATCTCAAATTTGGGCTCATCAGACCAAAGCACACATTTCCACTGGTCTAATGTCCATTCCTTGTGTTCTTTAGCCCAAACAAGTCTCTTCTGCTTTTTGCCTGTCCTTAGTAGGGGTTTCCTAGCAGCTATTTTACCATGAAGGCCTGCTGCACACAGTCTCCTCTTAACAGTTGTTGTAGAGATGTGTCTGCTGCTAAAACTAATGATGGCCACTCGTTTTTCTTGACTTAGCTGCTTTTTTCTTGCCATAATACAAATTCTAGTAGTCTATTCAGTAGGACTATAAGCTGTGTATCCACCTGACTTCTGCCCAACACAACTCATGGTCCCAACCCCATTTATAAGGCAAGAAATCCCACTTATTAAACCTGACAGGGCACACCTATGAAGTGAAAACCATTTCAGGTGACTACCTCTTGAAGCTCATCAAGAGAATGCCAAGAGTGTGCAAAGCAGTTATCAAAGCAAAAGGTGGTTACTTTGAAGAACCTAGAATATAAGACATATTTTCAGTTGTTTCACACTTTTTTTTTTGTTAAGTATATAATTCCACATGTGTTAATTCATAGTTTTGATGCCTTCAGTGTGAATCTACAATTTTAATGAAAATACAGAAAACTCTTTGAATGAGAAGGTGTGTTCAAACTTTTGGTCTGTACTGTGTGTGTGTGTATGTATGTGTGTGTATATGTATATGTATGTGTATATATATATATATATATATATATATATACTGTAAATATGTTAGCTGTGTAGCAGTGCTGTGTTTGTAAGGTGTACACTAGAAGTGCTGTGTGTATATATGTCAGCTATGCGCATAGCTATGTTTGTCAATGGGTGTATGCTAATGTTCTGTGTGTGTGTCAGCTTTGTAGGTTGTGTTTGTATGTAGTAGCGCTGTGTGTGTAAGTTACTGACTTTGACCCCTCCATTTTAAGGGACGGTTTAAGTAGAAAATGTTTTTTTCCTCATTTTCTGTTGTCTAAATCTGGGGTGTGTCTTACAGTCAGGAGTGTTTCACAGTCTGTAAAATACAGTGTGTGTGTATGTGTGTATATGTATATATATATATATATATATATATATATATATATATATATATATGGGCCAGTAGAGAGGGACTTGACACCTTATTGTTTGGACTGTAGAGGACTCTATACCCCACACTCACCAGCCAGGGGGTGGGGGTTGAGATAGAATGATGCCACTCACCAGTGTAGGAGAGAGCCGCTTCTTCTACACTAAAAGTCAGTACCCACATCAAAGCACTGTACAGGAATGTCATCTCCTCCAAACTCACTCCCCTGTGCCTTGCATTCAGCAGTGAAGCAGAGAGCAGTTTTGGCCAACCATTACTGCTGAATTCAGCTCCCACATGAAAGCTCTGTACAGAGGTGTACAGCGTGATGTGAGTGGTATCAAGACAGTGCTCACTGGGTTCTGTGCACAGCTCTTGCTGCATTCAGTGTCCGTATCGAAGAATGTACAGTATGATGTGGGTGCTAGCAAGCACAAGGGGGTTCATGCTTACAGGCTCATGACAAGAAGTTCCTACTGCCCAAGCACTAAGAGTGTCTATGAAAGGCCATTAGGGCAACATGCAAAGGGACCTCCACACTAGTTTGGCCTAGGAATATTGTGAATTCAAAATAGCTGATGCCTTTGCATTTCAACTATTACTCTAATTCCATTAAAGGGGTTGTCCGAGTTATTTTTTTGTTCTTTATATGTTTCTAACTTGTCAGGTATAACAACTTTCCCATATACTTTGTGTTTCTAAAGCTGCTGGTTTCTCAGAGTTGACTGAGAGTCACATGACCTGTGATGTCACCTTATCTCTCTGCTCTGTGATGTTTCGTTCACAAGCCTCAGAGTTCAGATAAACAGTCTGTACACGAGAAGTCACTGGCCACGCCCCCTTTCTTTGCCGGGCTCCTGCTATCTGCTCTCTCCCTGGTTTCCTTCAGATAACACATTAACCCCTTCAGCCAGAACACACTGAGGGCTCAAGGCTTTATAACAAACAGTAGCTGCAGCAGTGAGAGGAGACAAATGCTGGGCACAAGAGCTGTAGAGGAATTGTATTGTAGAAGAACAGGTAGGGAGAAATTCCTGTATGTATCAGCAGTGTCATTGTACAGCTGGGACTTGTAGTCCTACACATACAACATGCTGCTGAGTATTCCAGCAGGCAGACATGTCACCCAGCACTTGTATTCATTCCCTTTGTAGAGAGGGGGGAGAAGGGGGAGGGGCTGAGATTGTTATTACTGCATGTAAACAAAGACCAGAAGAGAACCAGGGAAATTAGGAAATATGGATTTTTTTTTTGCCTAAAACTTGCTTAACTTAGTTATATATTGCTGCCCATCAGATTTACAGTGATATATATTTTTTGTCATAACTCTGACAACCCCTTTAAGTAATTTTCTGAAGCATGGATATTTCTATATATAGATTGTAGTTGTAGTAGTAGTCAGTGCCTTCTTGCTAGTTAGAGTTTTTTTCAAAATACTTAACACTGAAGAAGTAGTACTCATCCTATTGCTTGATGGTCCAAAATTCAGACTTGGTGAGAAATGTAACCTCAAATATACAGATAATAATGAATATGTAGTCATTTGACAGGTGCTGTCAGTGTACATGTGCACTGGTGGAGTAACAGGTGACCTGAGCTTTCATTTTCTGTCTGATTAGAGGTGCCATTTGTGCTGACTTTCACAGAATTTTTTCTGCAAGTCCATGGATAAAAAATAATTATATGCTTATAGACAGGCAAAAAGCATCACTGTATTCAATCTTCTTAAATACTTTTGTTTCTGATAACTTCTTGAAACTTTTTCAGATGTACTATTAGAATTATGGTGAAATATATTTAAAGGGGTTTTCTGAGATTTTAATACTGATCACTAGTGATGAGCGAGCATGCTCAGCCGAACTCACTGTTCGGCCGAGCATGCTGGCGCTCGGGTCCACTCAATGTTCGGCCGAACACCGGGTGTACTCGAGCGCCATGCTCGAGTCCCCTCCCCACATGCTAATTAATTAGCATGCGGGGAGGGATGTCATTCAGTGTAATGCCAGTAGCCATCTTAGCTACTGGCATTACACTGATTGGCTGGCCGGGAACGCGTCATCGGGTGCCGCATAGCACCCGTTGACGCCTTCCCAGCCAGTGTTAGTCAGGGAGAGCTGCCGCAAGGAGGGACAGATAGTGTAGGGACAGAAATGGCTAGGCAGGGATAGAATTTATTTTAAAAACAAGTAAAAGCCCTTTTAAGTGCTATTGGAAGATTTGGGGCCTTTTTTTCTTATTTGGCGGACCGAGCGGAGGGTGCCTGGTTTAGTCCCATGACTTACATTATGCTCAGGTGCTTGGCCGAGCACTCGAGCACCCCCTAGTGCTCGACCAGAGCACCCAAGCATATGAGCACCCAGGTGCTCGCTCTACACTACTGATGACCTATCTTCTGGATAGGTCCTCAGTATCTGATCGGTGAGGGTCAGGTGTTTGAGAAGGCAGTGGCGCTGCAGTGAGCACCGCAACCTTCTCTCTGCTTTTCCTAGGCTGAGTGACAAAACATTCATGTGTCACATGGCCTAGACGCAGCTCAGCCCCATTCAAGCACAGCCTCAATACAATGTGAGCGTCGCTTCCTTTTCAAAACAGCTGACTGGCAGGGGTCCCGAGTGTCGGACCCCCACAGATCAGATACTGATGACCTATCCTGAGGACATACAACTCTCGGAAAATCCTTTTAAAGGATATTGACATTTAAAGATATGCCGTAAATCTCTGATAGGTGGAGTACCATAGCGAATTCAAGGAAAGGAAGAAGCCAAATTGAGAAGTGTAATACTTGTTTTCCTGAAAGGGAAGGATGTGGCTCACCTTTATGCCAGTTTCAGACAAGCAGGGTTCAACTTACCTAAACCCACTGCATCATAGTCATCTATGAAGCTATGGGTTCCTGCCGAACCGCTTTTGTCCTATTCTATATTCACAGCATCATTTGAGTGTGGGACAGTAGAGCCGCGGTCCAGCTGTAACTCATACTATAACACATCTTTACTGTATGGTGCAGTGAGTTTGGATCAGCCTAGGCGTGGACAGACTGGCTGGCCTAAAGGTGCATCTCCTAGTGTTTTGACACCTTTTCTGTGATGTTTTTCATGTTTTCATTTTTGTTCCTTTTTTGGCAGATAACTCTGTGGTCAGATGTTAATTTAATGTCTATACTGAAATATGAGAACGTCTATATATTTTTGTTGCTGAAACATTTTTATCAAAAGACAGCAAGCTTTAGGTATGGTGTTATCTGGTGGATTTCGTCACAGGCTTTTCCTCACAAATTTAAACTCAGCAATAATGGCTCATATACATAATGATGATACATAAAAACACCATCCAAAATGCTTGTAAAAACACAATAAAATCCTTGAAACATGTAAGGGGGCATCATTTTTATATTAGTCTCTTTTGAGTTTGCATTACTGTTAGGCCATTTTCACACTAGTGTTTCTATTTTCCAGCATTGAGATCAGTCATAGAATCTCAACAACGGACAAAAACACTTCTGTTTTGTCCCCATTAACCCTTTCACGACCGGAGCTTTTTTCGGTTCTGCATTTTCGTTTTGCGCTCCCTGCCTTCAAACAGCCATAACTCTTTTATTTTTCTGTTCACATAGCTGTATGAGGGCTTGTTGTTTGTGGGACAAGTTGTACTTTCCAACGCCACCATTTAATATTGCATACAGTGTAGTGGGAAGCAGGAAAAAAATTCCAAACCGGGTGAAATTGCAAAGAAAACGCTATTCCGCTACAGTTCTACGGGTTTCTTATTTACAGCATTCGATGTGCATTAAAACTGATCCGTTACTTTCATTCTACTGGTCAGTACGAATCCGGCAATACCTAATATGTATAGTTTTTCCTGCGTTTAGATGGTGATAAAATAATTAGAAAGTTGCCCTTTTTTTTTTTTTTTTTTTCCTTGTCATATATTGACCCCTATAACTTTTTGGTATTTATGTGTACAGAGCTGTATGGGGGCTCATTTTTTGCGGGGCGGTCTGAAGTTTTTATTGATACCATTCTGGGGTGTGTATGACTTTTTGATCACTTTTTATTTAATTTTTTTTAGAAAAAAAAAGGGACAAAAAACTGCGAATCGCCATTTGGACGCTTTTTTCCGCCACACAATTCGCTGTATTGAAATTTTTTTTTTATATTTTAAAAGTACGGGCGTTTTCGGTCACGGTGATACCCATGATGTCTATATTTATTGTTATTTAGGTATTTATTTTTTACTTATACGGAAAGGGGGGTGATTTGAACTTTTATATCTTTTTTATTTTTTATATATTTTTTAACATTTTTTTTTAATTTTTCTGTGATTATTTTAAAGCTCAAATATCATCTGATCTATTGTGTTTTGTTTTTTTTCTTTATGAGCAATCATGGATTTACTAGATGCAGTTAAAACCATGAATTGCTCATTTCTTATCCTGGCCTGCCATCTAGTGGCCAGAATAAGAATTGCAGTTTGAAAACTGTAATCCTCACCAGCGAGGATTACAGTTTTCATATGGTGTACAGACACCCCGATTGGCCAATCGGGGCGTCTGTACACCACCCGGAAGCGTGGGCTTCCGGGTTCAGACGCATCCTGATGCCGTGATCACGTGTGATCACGGCATCAGAAGGCCCTGGAAGTCTCCGCAGACGGAGGTAAGATGCGGCAAGTCTCTGCTGTTAGAAACAGCAGAGACTTGCCGGCCATGACGCCCGCCGCACCCGCGAGCGGGCGTCATGTCCCCGCACCGCCCGCGCGCCGTACATGTACGGCGGCGGTCGGGAAGGGGTTAATTGTCAATGGGGACAAAACTGAGCTGAACAGAAGGGAGTGCTTCAAAATGCATTCCATTCCGTTTAGTTGCGTTCCCATACCAGAGAGCAAACAGCAGCATGTTGTACAGTAGTTTGCTTTCAGTCCTAGGATGCGGAGCAAGATGGGAACAGATCCGTTTTCTCTGACCAATCTGGCACAATAGAAAACGGATCCATCAATGGAGTTAATGACGGATCCGTCTTGGCTTTGTTAAAGATAAGGCAACCGGATCCATTCATAACGGATGCAGATGGTTGTATTATCAGTAACGGAAGCGTTATTGCTGGACCCTGCCGGATCCAGCAAAAATGCTAGTGTCAAAGTAGTCTTATTTGTGTCAAATGTATCAAGCACTGCACATTGTTTGATAAATTTTGCATCTTTTTAAACAAAACTCTTTTCCATGCAGCTGTAACTCTAGTTGTTATGCCACCTCCCTACTAGAGTGAGATTACGGCATTTTTTGCAACATTTTAAAAAGTCAAATTTAATAAATATTACCTTAACCGACTTGCCTAGTCATCCACACTCACTTTCTCACCCATTTTCTAAAGGTGGTAAATAGTGATGAGTGAAGTATTGAAAAATTTGATTTGGCTGCTTTGCAGAATTTTACAAAAAAATTAGCTTTGTGACTAATTAGAAAGGAAGCGCATTTCTTTGTAGGTAGTGGGTTCAATGGCAGGGAGTGGTGATTGTGTCGCTTCAAATCATTGTACCCATCAGATGCCATGAACATACAGTGCCTTGCGAAAGTATTCGGCCTCCTGGAACTTTTTAACCTTTTGCCACATTTCAGGCTTCAAACAAAAAGATATAACATTTTAAATTTTTGGTGAAGAATCAAAAACAAGTGGGTCACAATTGTGAAGTGGAACGAAATTTTTTGGATCATTTAAACTTCAGTTTTATTATTACAAAAAAAAAGTGGGGCATGTAAAATTATTCGGCTCCCTTGCATTAATACTTTGTTGCGCCACCTTTTGCTGCGATTACAGCTATAAGTCGCTTGGGGTATGTGTCTATCAGTTTTGCACATCTAGAGACTGAAATTCTTGCCCATTCTTCCTTGCAAAACAGCTCGAGCTCTTTGAGGTTGGATGGAGAGCGTTTGTGAACAGCAGTTTTCAGCTCTTTCCACATATTCTCAATTGGATTAAGGTCTGGACTTTGACTTGGCCATTCTAAGACCTGGGTACGTTTATTTTTGAACCATTCCATTGTAGATTTTGTTTTATGTTTGGGATCATCGTCTTGTTGGAAGATAAATCTCCATCCTAGTCTCAGGTCTTTTGCAGACTCCAACAGGTTTTCATCCAGAATGGTCCTGTATTTGGCTCCATCCATCTTCCCATCAATTTTAACCATCTTCCCTGACCCTGCTGTTGAAAAGCAGGCCCAAACCATGATGCTGCCACCACCATGTTTGACAGTGGGGATAGTGTGTTCAGGGTGATGAGCTGTGTTGCTTTTACGGCAAACATATCGTTTTGCATTGTTTCCAAAAAGTTCGGTTTTGGTTTCATCTGACCAGAGCACCTTCTTCCACATGTTGGGTGTGTCTCCCAGGTGGCTTGTGGCAAACTGTAAATGAGACTTTTTATGGATATCTGTGAGAAATGGCTTTCTTCTTGCCACTCTTCCATAAATGCCAGATTTGTGAAGTGTTCGACTGATTGTTGTCCTATGGACAGACTCTCCCACCTCAGCTGTAGATCTCTGCAGTTCATCCAGAGTGATCATGGGCCTCTTGACTGTATCTCTGATCAGTCTTCTCCTTGTTTGAGATGAAAATTTAGATGGATGGCCGGGTCTTGGTAGATTTGCAGTGGTCTAATACTCCTTCCATTTCAATATGATTGCTTGCACAGTGCTCCTTGGGATGTTTAAAGCTTGGGGAATCTTTTGGTATCCAAATCCGGCTTTAAACTTCTCCACAACAGTATCACGGACCTGCCTGGTGTGTTCCTTGGTCTTCATGATGCAGAACCCTGAGACTATCACAGAGCAGGTGCATTTATACGGAGACTTGATTACACACAGGTGGATTCTATTTATCTTCATCAGTCATTTAGGACAACATTGGATCATTCAGAGATCATCAATGAACTTCTGGAGTGAGTTTTCAGAACTGAAAGTAAATGGGCCGAATAATTTTGCACGCCCAACTTTTCAGTTTTATTATTACAAAAAAGTTTAAATGATCCAATAAATTTCATTCCACTTCACAATTGTGACCCACTTGTTGTTGATTCTTCACCAAAAATTTAAAATGTTATATCTTTTTGTTTGAAGCCTGAAATGTGGCAAAAGGTTGAAAAGTTCCAAGGGGCCGAATACTTTCGCAAGGCACTGTAGCTGACCACGGCATCTGACAGCAATAAAACAGTAAACCCCGACTAAGAGGAAAAGCACTAACACATAATCTCATCTAAAATCAAATATATTTATTGATGACAAGGATAACAATACAATTCTCGTACTAAAATCACATCATAATCAGATAATAAATAACGGTGGAAAGGAACAAACACAAACAAACACTGACAATGCTGGGTAGAATCAAATAACTTCTAGAGATGAGCGAGTAGTGAAATATTCGAAAGTTCGAAATTCGATTCGAATAGACCGCGAAATTCGACTATTCGACCGAATATCGAATCCCATTAAAGTCTATGGGAAAAAAATGCTCGCCACTTGGAAATCTCAATTCGACCACTTGGAGGTCACCAAGTCCACCCTGACACCTCAGAAAAGGATGCCAACACTGCTGGAATGCAACTAGGACAGCAGGGGAAGCATGTCTGGGTGCATATAACGCGCTCAAGTCGCACTATTACGCCACTATCACAGCCTCTCAACAATACACTCCAAAGACAATCTAACCTCTCTGTAAAGTGAGACCATACAAGGAAACCTTCTTTCCTCTACATTGCCATGGACCCCAAGCCAAACTAGACAAAAAAGAAGATGAAATTCTGCACCCCTTAAAATCACGTTGCCTATGACAACCACAGATGGCATAGGCAAGGGGGAAAGCAATCAAGCCATCACTATTTTTCCCTCTGTGCCATCCCTGCCTTGCCCAGGCACATGTCCCAAAACATCATCCACGCCCGAGTAACACGGTTACTGCAAAAGGCCATTTGACCACCAACACTTTGGTTTGAGGCCGGGGATGCTACATCTCCCTGACGGCACACTGGGTGAATGTTGTGGAGGCGGGGACGGGCAAACCTGCTACCCCCACCCAAGTTTTGGGCCTTGGTTCTGTCTGGATTTCCGCAACCCTTACAGACAGCTCGGCAAACCCCTCCTTCTCCTTCTAGATTCTCCTTTTAAATCTGTCCACCACCCAGTCAAGTCCACAAAGTCCAGTCTCGTCGATCGCCTGCAGAAACTGCAGGGACCTCACTCTGACCCTCCTTCCTCCCACCCTGCCCAATGTTATCAACCCAGTGTTCCCACCCATGCAAGAATCGCAGGAGCTATCTGAGGATTTTGTTTGTTCTGATGCCCAAACACTGGAGCAAGCTCCATCTCTAGCTGATGGTGGTGTGGAACGGGCACTAAAGTGTAAAATGATTAGGGACGATGATGAGACACAGTTGCCAGCAAGGGAGGCTGTTGTAGCAAAGTGAGGCAGTGTAAGAGGAGGTGGTTGAGTATGACGAAGTCAGTGACCCGACCTGGCCCAGTGTCATGTCTAGCAGGTAAAGCAGTGGGGATGTTGAGGGATGCGTAGGACCGCAAAAGGCAGGAAGAGGCCGTGGGCTGGCCAGAGGCTCATGGAGAAGGCAGGCTAGAGCCCGCAGGGCCGCATCTCTTCCCTATAACAGGCCCCCACACAAAGCTCTCCCATCGAGGGCTCTTAGGTCCTTGTTGTGAAAATATTTTAATGAGTGCGCAAAGTTAGCTTGAGGTGAGCCCTCGAAAAAATTATATGGAGGCCCAAGAGGTGAGCCCTCTTAAAAATTGTATTAAGGCCCAAGAGGTGAGCCATAATAAAAATTGTTTGTAGGCCCAAGAGGTGAGACGTCTTAAAAATTATGTGGAGGCCCAAGAGGTGAGACCTCTTAACAATTGTATTAAGGCCCAAGAGGTGAGCCATAATAAAAATTGTTTGTAGGCCCAAGAGGTGAGACCTCTTAAAAATTGTTTGTAGGCCCAAGAGGTGAGACCTCTTAAAAATTGTTTGTAGGCCCAAGAGGTGAGACCTCTTAAAAATTATGTGGAGGCCCAAGAGGTGAAACCTCTTAAAAATTATGTGGAGGCCTAAGAGGTGAGACCTCTTAAAAATTGTTTGTAGGCCCAAGAGGTAAGGCATGAGAAAAATTGTTTGTAGGCCCAAGAGGTGAGACCTCTTAAAAATTATGTGGAGGCACAAGAGGTGAGACCTCTTAAAAATTGTATGTAGGCCCAAGAGGTGAGCCATAAATATTTTTTTTTTTTTTTTTACGGAGCAATTCTAAGGCGGTAAAGGAGGAGGAGGAGGAGGAGGTGGAGGAG
Organism: Rhinella marina; assembly: GCA_900303285.1. NCBI lineage: Eukaryota > Metazoa > Chordata > Amphibia > Anura > Bufonidae > Rhinella > Rhinella marina. The sequence goes on from ONZH01016646.1 coordinate 37,542, forward strand.
GAAATGGCACTTCATACAGATGGCACTTCACTTTTGGCTGCTTTCCACTGTTGGAGAAGCAAAGTCCGGGTCAATCCACTTGCTGTTCATTTTGATTAGCGTCAGCCTGTCGGCACTGTCGGTTGACAGGCGGCTGCGCTTATCGGTTATAATGCCCCCGGCTGCGCTGAACACCCTTTCTGATAGCACGCTGGCGGCAGGGCAGGCAAGCACCTCCAAGGCGTACAGGGACAGTTCCAGCCACGTGTCCTACTTGGAGACCCAGTAAGTGTAGGATGCCGAGGGATCGGGGAGGACAGGGGTACGGTCTGCCAGGTACTCCCGCAACATCCGCCGATACTTGTCCCTCCTGCTGATAGCGGGCCCCGCAGTGATGGAAGTTGCACGAGGGGGTGCCATGAACGTGTCCCACACCTTGGAGAGTGTTCCCCTGGTGGCTGTGGGCCTGATGGATGTTGTGGGACTCTGGGAGACCCTCTCCTCTCTGCCGCCAGCGATGGTGGGTGGGAAAATCTCCATCATGTTCTGCACGAGTTCCCTCTGGTATTCCAGCAATCGATTCGTCCTCTCCTCTACCGGAATAAAAGAGGAGACGTTATCTTTATACCAGGGGTCCAGGAGTGCGAAGACCCAGTACAGTTTGTTCTCCACTATCCGGACAACACGTGTGTCCCGGGAAAAGCAGCCCAGCATGAAGTCAGCCATGTGTGCCAGACTCTGAATAGGCATGACGTCACTGCCCCCACCAGAAGGATCACTTGCCATTTCCTCCTCTTCCTCTTCCGCCTCCTCTCCGCCCCATCCGCGCTGAACCAATGGGACGCACACAGCCTGACTGCTACCCTCGCCGCCAGCATCCTCCTCCTCTTCCACAGCCACCTCCACGTCGTCCTCCTCCTCCTCATCCTCCTCCTCCTGCAACTGCCACCGTGAAGCAGACAAAAGTGTGGTCTGACTGTGTAGCTCCGTTGCGTCTCCTCCTACCCCCGTCTCCTCTGCGTGCAATGCGTTCTCCCTTATTGCGATGAGCGATTCTTTAAGGACGCATAGGAGCGGGATGGTTACGCTCACTATAGCGTCCTCGCTGCTGACCTTCTTGGTGGACTCCTCAAAGATACGCAGTACATCGCATACGTCTGCCATCCATGGCCACTCGTGGTTGGCAAACTGAGGGAGCTGAGTTGGAGGCACGCGTGGATTCATAATCTGGTACTCCATCAATGCTCTCTGCTGCTCACACACCCTGGCCAACATGGAATAGGTGGAATTCCAGCAAGTCGGCAGGTCGCACAACAGCCGATGTTCAGGCAAATGGAGGCGTTGCTGGAGTTTTTTAAGCTAGCAGCAGCTACAGTTGACTTCCGAAAGTGAGCGCACAAGCGCCGCACTTTCACCAGTAGCTCTGCCAGGTTGGGGTAAGTCTTTAGAAATTTTTGGACTACCAGATTAAAAACGTGGGCCAGGCATGGTACGTAATTGAGTTCGGCAAGCTCCAGAGCCGCCACCAGGTTAAGGCCGTTATCGCACACGACCATGCCTGGTCCTAGCTGCATCGGCGACAGCCACATCTCCGTCTGCTGCAATATGGCGTCCCTCACCTCTGGGGCGCTGTGCTTCCTGTCGCCCAAGCTGATGAGCTTAAGCACCGCCTGCTGACGTCCCCCCGCGCCAGTGCTGCAACGCTTCCAGCTAGCGGCTGAGGGCGATGTTAAGGCAGAGGAGGAGGAGGAGGAGGAGGAGGGGGGTTTATCAGAACCCATGCTGGCAATCTTGGGCGGGGGTGGTAGGTAGGCCGTCTCTGTTTGCGACCCCGTCCCCGCTTCCACTACATTCACCCAGTGTGCCGTCAAAGAGATGTAGCGTCCTGGCCGCTAGCGCTTGTCCACGAGTCGGTGGTCAAGTGGACCTTTGCGCTGACTGCGTACCTCAGGGCCCGCCTGATGTTACGCGACACGTGCTGGTGCAGGGCGGGGACGGCACTCCGGGAAAAGTAGTGGCGGCTGGGGACGGAATAGCGAGGTGCGGCAGCCGCCATCAGGTCGCGGAAGGCCTGCGTCTCCACAAGCCTAAACGGTAACATCTCCAGGGCCAGAAGTTTGGAGATGTGGCAGTTTAAGGCTTGGGGGTGACTCGAGGCGTACTTCTGCCTGCGGTCGAACGCCTGCGAGATGGACAGTTGATGGGACGAGAAGTGTGAAGGTGCAGGCGAAGATGCGGGGGAAGGGGAGGCTGAAGGAGAAGGCCCCAAAGTAGCCGAGGCAGAGGCAGATGTGGAGGTGTCCTGGCTGGAGGTCTGGACCGCAGTGGCAGCACACAACAAAGGGGAAGAGGCAGTGGCAGGAAGACCTTGCGCAGGTTGTATTGCGTTTGCTCTCTCCCACTCAGCCCAGTGCTTGACTTCCAAGTGACGCCGCATGCCTGAGGTGGTCAGATTGCTCTTCTCAGAGCCCCTACTCAGTTTTGAGTGGCAGTGTGTGCAAACCGCGCTCAGTTTGTCATCCGCACAAACATTAAAAAATCTCCACACCACAGAAGTACGAGGCCTCGATGGGGGAGCTTCGCGCGACTGCCCGCTACCGGGAACAGCTTCGGCCCTGCTGGCTGTGGCCTCACTTCTCTGTCTGGACTGTCCTCTGCCTGTGGACATCCCTCTGCCTCTGGACATCCCTCTGCCTCTGGACATCCCTCTGCCTCTTGCTGCCTTTTTCGGTGCTGCGCAGACCACCACCTCTCCACTGCTTTCCCCGCTGGACATCACCCCTGGCCAAGTGGGGTCGGTCATTTCGTCATCCACCACCTCCTCTTCCACTTCCTCACTCTGCTCCTCCTCCTGCCCACTGGACATTCCAACAGCCTCCCTTGATGGCAACTGCGTCTCATCATCATCATCGCTCATGATAACAGATGCTGGTTCAGGGTCCACATCAGCAGGAGATGGCGAATACTCAAGTGGTTGGGCATCACTACAAACAAATTCCTCTGCTAGCTCCTGGGATTCTTCCGGCACATCTGAAAAAGAACCCGAAAAGAGCTCCTGGGAGGGGTCAAGGGTGGGATGACTCTGTTGGCCAGGTGTGGAGGAAGGAGGGTCAGAGTGAGACTGTGTGGATGACTGGCTGGTGGACAACTGTGTGGAAGCGCTATCGGCTATCCATTGCACCACCTGTTCAACCTGCTCAGGCCTCAACAGCGGTGTAACCAGCCCCCTGCTTAACTGTCCCATAAAGGCAGGGATTCTGGATGAGTGGGATCCTGGCTGACCCTCACCAGCACGCATTGTATCCCCACTGGCTTCAACAAGGCCACCAACAGCATTTCCGCGCCCCCGTCCTCGTCCACGTCCGATTCCGCTAGCCCCCCTCCGCATTTTATTTTTTTTTGGTTACCATATTTTGCCTTCACAGCCGTGTACTAACAGTTCAGACGGTGTGTATGAACACTACGTATATACAATTATTTTGCAAGAGAACGCAAAGTACAGGTGCCAATGAAAAGGCTTTTTTTTTTTATATTTCTAGGTACACAGCCGTGTACTAACAGATCAGACGGTGTGTATGAACACTACGTATATACAATTATTTTGCAAGAGAATGCAAAGTACAGGTGCCAATGAACAGGCTTTTTTTTTTTTATATTTCTAGGTACACAGCCGTGTACTAACAGATCAGACGGTGTGTATGAACACTACGTATATACAATTATTTTGCAAGAGAACGCAAAGTACAGGTGCCAATGAAAAGGCTTTTTTTTTTTTATATTTCTAGGTACACAGCCGTGTACTAACAGGTCAGACGGTGGGTATTCACACCTGGTATACAAAAAGGGTATTGCAGGCACACAGAACCCAGAACACTAGAGCCAAATAAACTGTATTTAAAAAATAAAATAAAATTCACAGCCGTATACTGCCAGATCAGATGGTGCATATACACACTAGGTATATAACAGGGTTTTGCAGCCAAAAAGAACGCAGAACAGTAGTGCCAAATATAGTTTTGTATGTAGCAGAGCACCTAATACACCACTAATGCCTCTCTCTGTCCCTACTCCAGCAGCTATCCCTGAATACGGCAGCCGTTCTCTGTAAAGTGTATCTTGTAGTAAAGCTATCACTGTAGTGCACTATAGTAGCCCTGATAAGGGCTTTTAATCACGCTCCTGCCTGTCCAACTGCTAAAACCTGTCTGTCCCTTCTCCATCCTCTGTCCCTGACTAAGTTCACGCAGCATATGCGTACGAGCAGGAAGAGCTAAGTTTTTAATATTCGAGGTCACATGGTTTTTCCAGCCAATCCATGTAGACGCTGTTTTCGCGCTGCCAGCGTGCTCAGCGTGCCTGTCATACCCCCCCTGCATGTTGATTGGTGGAAAAAGAGCGCCAGGGAAGGTGGGAGGGGAAACGAATTCTAAGTGCGCCATCGCCGTTATACTCGATTGAAATCGAGTATGCCGAATAGCGTAGTATTCGATCGAATACCGGCTCGATCGAACACTACTCGCTCATCTCTAATAACGTCCCAACACAGCTGAGTATATGCATATGTTGTCACATAAATAAAGTGCCTAGTGCAAAAAACAGTCAACCAAATACTTCATAGTAACTACAATGATTAGTGCAACCTCACATTGCACCAAACTCCAACTGTGACCATATAAGTGAATAATATATATGAGGAATACCAACCAGTATGTCCGTCACCCCAACGTACGTTTCACCAAGATGAAGCCTTCCTCATATATATTATTCACTTATATGGTCACAGTTGGAGTTTGGTGCAATGTGAGGTTGCACTAATCATTGTAGTTACTATGAACTATTTGGTTGACTGTTTTTTGCACTAGGCACTTTATTTATGTGACAACATATGCATATACTCAGTTGTGTTTGGACGTTATTTGATTCTACCCAGCATTGTCCGTGTTTGTTTGTGTTTGTTCCTTTCCACCGTTATTTATTATCTGATTATGATGTGATTTTAGTACGAGAATTGTATTTTTATCCTTGTCATAAATAAATATATTTGATTTTAGATGAGCTTATGTGTTAGTGCTTTTCTTCTTTGTCGGGGTTTAGTTTATTCACTTAGCACAGCAACTTAGGCGTATAGCAATAAAACAGTGTAAAATTTTAAAAAATCAATAAAATCGTACTTACCCTCATCCATTTTATCACGAAGAGCCGAATGCCACTATCTTGACTGTAGATCCAACGCGAAATCTTATGCGGTCCATGATCACGTTATCACGGCGGCCAGCCAGTTTGATATCATAAGTCACCGCACCCAGGATTTCACGCAGATCTTCAATCAAGATGGCAGTGGCCTGCTCTTGGTGCTCAAATGGATGAGATAATATTACAGGTTATAGTTACTAGAGAGGGGTCATTGATCCAGGGAGTAATTCTGATTGCCTGATTGGAGTCGGGAAGGAATTTTTTTCCCTAAAGTGGGGAAAATTGGCTTCTACCTCACAGGGTTTTTTTGCCTTCCTCTGGATCAACTTATAGGAAAACAGGCCGAACTGGATGGACAGATGTCTTTTTTCGGCCTTATAAACTATGTTACTATGTATAAGTATGTTTTGTTTTTTTTACCGCCATTCAGGGAAAATCAATTCACTATCATTAAGCATTAGGAAATTTGGCTTCATAGCTAATCAAATTTTCCCTGAAATTCAGATCAAATTCAACAGTGGAGTTCGATTTTTTTTTTTTTTTTTTTTTTTTTTTTTTTTTTTAGTCTAGTCACAAACATGAAGTAAAATCACAAAATGTCACGCAATTTTATAACTTTTTCTGCCATAATTTTTATAAATTCCCCCTAGTCTTTTTCATGCATTTTAAATCACTGATAAAAAGCAAGTATCAATGAGGTACATGGGTATGTCTAAACTTTTGCAATATTTTGTCCTGTAGAAATTAACAGAAATCATAGACTCATGCTTCATGATTAGTGGTTTTCACAAAAATATACTGTAAAGAAACACTAGTACTGACAGGCACCCATTGTATAACTTATCAATGACTAAGGATTTGTCTACATCATGCTTCAGGTATAAAACACTTATCCAGAAGCCCAAAAATGTAAACCCAAGATAAGAGAAAATGAAGATTTAAGAAAAATTAGCGGATATCTAAGACAGATGTCGCAATTCCTTACATATAACAGTCAGGAATAGATACTGAAAGCTGAAAATCACTTTCTGTGATGAGAACAGGAGCTTCTTCAGGATTCCATACAGATAGTACAGAAAAATGAAATGGAGTTGTCCTCACCTAAAATCCAAATAGCAGCTTATCCTGGCAGAGGGCAGTACAGGATATGTAGTACCTATCTGTACTGTAAAGAAGAACTATAGTACTAGACAATACAAGTGTTTTACCAGAGAAATGGTCATGCTGGTAGGTTGGATCTGAGTCTGAGGCATAGTGTGTTGAGTCTAGTTTCAGTATAAGATGGCCAAGGAAACACCGCTGTAAGTTGAAAAACTGTATCCTGAGGCCATTGTATCTTGAATGACCATTGTGTTTTATCGACTTTTTTGGCTTGTACAATGAGGGGTGTGACTTAGCTGGAAAACCCATGGTTTACCATGTGACAATATGTAGAAATATGTATCTTTATTGACAAACATATAAAACCAACATAAAAAAGAACATGAAAAAGTTACTGACATTCAAATCCACATGAACGTGCACAACCATGGTCATATACAAACAGACAATGGGTTGCATCAAAAGAGGCATAGATGCCCATGATGAGAACATAGTCCTGCCACTTTACAAATCACTAGTCAGACCACACGTGGAGTACTGTGTACAGTTCTGGGCTCCTGTGAACAAGGCAGACATAGCAGAGCTGGAGAGGGTTCAGAGGAGGGCAACTAAAGTAATAACTGGAATTGGTGGACTACAGTACCCAGAAACATTATCAAAATTAGGGTTATTCACTTTAGAAAAAAGACGACTGAGGGGAGAAATAATAACTATGTATAAATATATCAGGGGTCAGTACAGAGATCTCTCCCATGATCTATTTATCCCCAGGACTGTGACTGTGATGAGGGGACATCCTCTGCGCCTGGAGGAAAGAAGGTTTGTACACAAACACAGAAGAGGATTCTTTACGGTAAGAGCAGTGAAACTATGGAACTCTGTGCCTGAGGAGGTGGTGATGGTAAGTTCACTAAAAGAGTTCAAGAGGGGCCTGGATGTATTTCTGGAGTGTAATAATATTACAGGTTATAGTTACTAGAGAGGGGTCATTGATCCAGGGAGTTATTCTGATTGCCTGATTGGAGTCGGGAAGGAATTTTTTCCCTAAAGTGGGCAAAATTGGCTTCTACCTCACAGGGGTTTTTTGCCTTCCTCTGGATCAACTTGTAGGATAACAGGCCGAACTGGATAGACAGATGTCTTTTTTTGGCCTTATAAACTATGTTACTATGTTACAAAACAGGTAACAAGGGGTACATACGAAAATATAATCAAACCACAATGTTGTGTACCCCCATAAATCTTACCATGTATCTAAATCTACAGACCCGGACTATAGGCACATCCAGAAAACACCCCAACACGTGTTTTGCGTCAGTTTCCTCAGGGGAAACAAAGGGGAGGTGCCTATTGTCCGGGTCTGTAGATTTAGCTACATGGTATGAGTTGTGGGGGCTACACTACATTTTGGTTTGATTTTTTTTTTTTTGCATATGTACCTCTTGTTACCTGTTTTCTCTGTTTGTATATGACCATGGCTGTGCACGTCCGTGAGGATTTGGATGTCAGTACCCTTTTCATGTTCTTTTTTTTTTTTTGTTAGTTTTACATGTTGGTCAATAAATATATATTTCTATAGTATTTTGGAAAGCACTGTGCTAATTTTTGATCTGTCAGTGTTTGGTGTATTCAGTTTGCAGCTGTGAACTATATTGTTTTTATTGGTTCATAACACCTACATCTCCTTAGAGTGACAGCTGACTGGATGCTACAGCAGCTCAATGTAAAGAGCAGAAAGCACTTTACAGTGAGCACTTACAAGAGCAGTGCCTGGCAGAATAAAAGTTCACATTCACATCACTCCTAATAATAAAAGCTCTGAAAAAGTTGTGTTTCTCTTGATCTACCTAGCACTGACAGCAGTTCTGCATGATCAATACTGCTTAAAGACAATTTAATTTACTAAATACGCCAATGAAAGATGGACCTAAACTTAACAGAATATATTCTGGAACCAGCGCTGAAGCCCTTCAGCCTTAGTATCAGGGAAGGGGGGAAGTCCTAAATGGTATATTTTAGCGATATGCCATCACTTTGTGATGTCAGAAAACGTTGCTAATGTATTATTTTGTCCACAACAGGAAAGTTCTACAACAGAAAAAGTCATAATTTCCTGCACTAATGATGGCTAACAAGACTAGAACAGCTGTAAATTGGAATGAATGACTTTAGGGATTGTTAGAACACAGTTGATCACATGAGCTAATGTACAAAATATCTCTGTTCAATAAAGTAAAGCTTGGAAATTCTTAATATAACAAAAGGGCACTGTCCTTATAATAGATTATAAAATATACAAAGTATTGCTGGAATAAGTTACTTTTTCTGATACAGTTCTATTATGTTGTTCATTATACAAAGCAATCTGCTTGTATAAGTAATTAACAAGGATAAGATGATTCCAAACATTAGCATATTCCCCACTGAGTAGCAGTACAAATTCTACCAGGAGATGACAGAAAATGATCATACAATAACAGTACAGACTGACCTAAAAACAAGATCAGCAAAAAGTTACTTTGTTGTTTCTTTTTTTTTATGTGTGTTTATTATCAAGGGGATTAATTAAATGTAAATCTGCTTATACTGATTGTACATTTATAGAGTAATTGTTGGAAAAAATTGGATTGTCTCATTTATTTCACACAGATGCGTATAAATGTTGAGTCACAAAGACATATTCAATTGTGCTGCTACTAATTTTTAATAAATTGATGTCTGATGAGTAATAGATTTTGGTGCTCAAGATTACACTTTTTGTAGAACCACACCACTGATTAAAGTGAGCTTTAAAGGCTAGGTACACCTTTGGTGCCAATTCTTTTTATTATTGCATTGTACTCATTATGAGATAAAAATCATTTTTTCAATTGGTCGCTATTAAAGATATGGAGCCCTTTTCTCTGTATGGAGCTGAGATGTTCCATTAGCAGGATCTGAATTTTCCCTCTGCTCCATCAGGCAGGGAGCTGACAGGCTGCTTATCTCTGACCTTATAAACACTCATTAAAGCTCAGTCCTTATCTTACTGGTAAGAATGGGGCGTACATAAGTGTTTATGACCTCTTAGTAATTTATAGATAAGGGTTAATAGCCCTAATAAAGATCAATTTAAAAAAAAAATAATTTTTAGCCCAAAATGAATAAAATGCAAAAAATTGCCAGTGACATTAAGTTCATCGGTCAGGTGGCCTTGGCACAGCTCAGTTCCTTTCAAGTAATGGGGCTGAGCTGAGATGCCAAGCACAGCTGCTATATAATAGATGGCCCTGTGCCTAGCAAGCTGCAAGGAGGCAACAGTGCTCACTGGAGTGCCGCAGCCTCCTTAAACAGCTGATCAGCAGGAGTCCAGAGGATATCAATATCAGAATCTCAGAAAACATCTATAAAAAAATCCCCTTGTCATCAGCAGGACCTGCATAACTTTAGGGCATTGTCCTAAGAAGCAGGCACTTTAATAAGCAGACAACCCCTTTCACACATTACCAAATATGATCCCATTTTGTAAAATGCAGTAATGTGGCTCTTAGTAAACATGCATTACAACTACTTAAAAAGTTCTCCTAAGGTATTAAAATATTGATGCACTACATTCTGTCTATTTTCGTTACCTTATTTGGCAGTATAGAAAGCGCTCACTTGTACGTAGGGACCCCCATCAGACCTCAGATCAGCCCACCCAGCCACTTATAAAAACCTTACTTACCTGTCCTGCGCTGCCGTTGCCCTCCAGTCCCGCGCTCCACTCTTTTCCCTGCCGGCGCGCACTATGACCTGACGCTGCAGCGTCAGCGTCAGGTCATAGTGCGCGCCGGCAGGGAAGAGAGCAGAGCGCGGGACCGGAGGGCAGCGGCAGCGCAGGACAGGTAAGTAAGGTTTTTATAAGTGGCTGGGTGGGCTGATCTGAGGTCTGATGGGGGCACAAGACGCTTATCTGAGGTCTGATGGGGGCACAAGACGCTGCTCTGAGGTCTGATGGGGCACAAGACGCTGATCTGAGGTCTGATGGGGGCACAATATGCTGATCTGAGGTCTGATGGGGGCACATTCTGCTGATCTGAGGTCTGATGGGGGCACATACTGTTGATCTGAGGTCTGATGGGGGCACATTCTGCTGATCTGAGGTCTGATGGGGGCACATTCTGCTGATCTGAGGTCTGATGGGGGCACATTCTGCTGATCTGAGGTCTGATGGGGGCACATTCTGCTGATCTGAGGTCTGATGGGGGCACATACTGTTGATCTGAGGTCTGATGGGGGCACATACTGTTCATCTGAGGTCTGATGGGGGCACATTCTGCTGATCTGAGGTCTGATGGGGGCACATATTGTTGATCTGAGGTCTGATGGGGGCACATTCTGCTGATCTGAGGTCTGATGGGGGCACATATTGTTGATCTGAGGTCTGATGGGGGCACATTCTGCTGATCTGAGGTCTGATGGGGACACAGTAGGCTGATCTGAGGTCTGATGGGGACACAGTGGGCTGATCTGAGGTCTGGTGGGCGCACAGTGAGATGGTATGGGGGCACAGTGGGCTGATATGGGGCCATAGTGGGCTGATCTGAGGTCTGTTGGGGGTCTGACATGGAGGGCTGATGGAGTTCTGACATGGAGGACTGATATGGGGGTCTGATGTGATGTCCTGAAATTTATGGGCAGTCTGATAAGATGATCTGATGAAAAATATTTTTTTCTTATTTTCCTACTCTAAAACCTAGGTGCGTCTTATGGGCCGGTGCGTCTTATAGGGCAAAAATACGGGTACTTGAAATTGATCACTCTGTGTGTACTGAATCTATATAGTATATGAGTTTCAGGTTTTGAATTGAATTACTGAAATTAACTTTTTGATGATATTCTAATTTATTGAGATACATCTGTCTATCTATCAACGTGCTGTTTTTAGCGGCAGTTTTTGTTCTGACACTAGACCTAGCCTTACACTGACCTAGAAAACATTTTTACTTTTCAAGAATATATCCTAAAGTCTTACAAGCCCATGGAGTTTGATGATTTGTAACAGCAGAATACATTAGGTTAATATAGTTATTTTAATGTAATAAGAATTAAACACTATGGGGCCTTTGCATCCATGTTTTGTGATATAGAATTAATATGGCCTAACAGCAGCAATGTGCACTATGACCTGACGCTGCAGCGTCAGCGTCAGGTCATAGTGCGCGCCGGCAGGGAAGAAAGCAGAGCGCGGGACCGGAGGGCAGCGGCAGCGCAGGACAGGTAAGTAAGGTTTTTATAAGTGGCTGGGTGGGCTGATCTGAGGTCTGATGGGGGCACAAAGACGCTTATCTGAGGTCTGATGGGGGCACAAGACGCTGCTCTGAGGTCTGATGGGGCACAAGACGCTGATCTGAGGTCTGATGGGGGCACAATATGCTGATCTGAGGTCTGATGGGGGCACATTCTGCTGATCTGAGGTCTGATGGGGGCACATACTGTTGATCTGAGGTCTGATGGGGGCACATTCTGCTGATCTGAGGTCTGATGGGGGCACATTCTGCTGATCTGAGGTCTGATGGGGGCACATACTGTTGATCTGAGGTCTGATGGGGGCACATACTGTTCATCTGAGGTCTGATGGGGGCACATTCTGCTGATCTGAGGTCTGATGGGGGCACATATTGTTGATCTGAGGTCTGATGGGGGCACATTCTGCTGATCTGAGGTCTGATGGGGGCACATATTGTTGATCTGAGGTCTGATGGGGGCACAGTAGGCTGATCTGAGGTCTGATGGGGACACAGTAGGCTGATCTGAGGTCTGATGGGGACACAGTGGGCTGATCTGAGGTCTGGTGGGCGCACAGTGAGATGGTATGGGGGCACAGTGGGCTGATATGGGGCCATAGTGGGCTGATCTGAGGTCTGTTGGGGGTCTGACATGGAGGGCTGATGGAGTTCTGACATGGAGGACTGATATGGGGGTCTGATGTGATGTCCTGAAATTTATGGGCAGTCTGATAAGATGATCTGATGAAAAATATTTTTTTCTTATTTTCCTACTCTAAAACCTAGGTGCGTCTTATGGGCCGGTGCGTCTTATAGGGCAAAAAATACGGTACTTGAAATTGATCACTCTGTGTGTACTGAATCTATATAGTATATGAGTTTCAGGTTTTGAATTGAATTACTGAAATTAACTTTTTGATGATATTCTAATTTATTGAGATACATCTGTCTATCTATCAACGTGCTGTTTTTAGCGGCAGTTTTTGTTCTGACACTAGACCTAGCCTTACACTGACCTAGAAAACATTTTTACTTTTCAAGAATATATCCTAAAGTCTTACAAGCCCATGGAGTTTGATGATTTGTAACAGCAGAATACATTAGGTTAATATAGTTATTTTAATGTAATAAGAATTAAACACTATGGGGCCTTTGCATCCATGTTTTGTGATATAGAATTAATATGGCCTGACAGCAGCAATGTGCACTATGACCTGACGCTGCAGCGTCAGCGTCAGGTCATAGTGCGCGCCGGCAGGGAAGAGCAGAGCGCGGGACCGGAGGGCAGCGGCAGCGCAGGACAGGTAAGTAAGGTTTTTATAAGTGGCTGGGTGGGCTGATCTGAGGTCTGATGGGGGCACAAGACGCTTATCTGAGGTCTGATGGGGGCACAAGACGCTGCTCTGAGGTCTGATGGGGCACAAGACGCTGATCTGAGGTCTGATGGGGGCACAATATGCTGATCTGAGGTCTGATGGGGGCACATTCTGCTGATCTGAGGTCTGATGGGGGCACATACTGTTGATCTGAGGTCTGATGGGGGCACATTCTGCTGATCTGAGGTCTGATGGGGGCACATTCTGCTGATCTGAGGTCTGATGGGGGCACATACTGTTGATCTGAGGTCTGATGGGGGCACATACTGTTGATCTGAGGTCTGATGGGGGCACATTCTGCTGATCTGAGGTCTGATGGGGGCACATATTGTTGATCTGAGGTCTGATGGGGGCACATTCTGCTGATCTGAGGTCTGATGGGGGCACATATTGTTGATCTGAGGTCTGATGGGGGCACATTCTGCTGATCTGAGGTCTGATGGGGACACAGTAGGCTGATCTGAGGTCTGATGGGGACACAGTGGGCTGATCTGAGGTCTGGTGGGCGCACAGTGAGATGGTATGGGGGCACAGTGGGCTGATATGGGGCCATAGTGGGCTGATCTGAGGTCTGTTGGGGGTCTGACATGGAGGGCTGATGGAGTTCTGACATGGAGGACTGATATGGGGGTCTGATGTGATGTCCTGAAATTTATGGGCAGTCTGATAAGATGATCTGATGAAAAATATTTTTTTCTTATTTTCCTACTCTAAAACCTAGGTGCGTCTTATGGGCCGGTGCGTCTTATAGGGCAAAAAATACGGTACTTGAAATTGATCACTCTGTGTGTACTGAATCTATATAGTATATGAGTTTCAGGTTTTGAATTGAATTACTGAAATTAACTTTTTGATGATATTCTAATTTATTGAGATACATCTGTCTATCTATCAACGTGCTGTTTTTAGCGGCAGTTTTTGTTCTGACACTAGACCTAGCCTTACACTGACCTAGAAAACATTTTTTTCTTTTCAAGAATATATCCTAAAGTCTTACAAGCCCATGGAGTTTGATGATTTGTAACAGCAGAATACATTAGGTTAATATAGTTATTTTAATGTAATAAGAATTAAACACTATGGGGCCTTTGCATCCATGTTTTGTGATATAGAATTAATATGGCCTGACAGCAGCAATGTGCTGCTTTGCAATGCTCGATCTGCTTATGAAGGTCCTTCGTCATTACCAAATGTTAAATTAGAAGAAAATATTTCATAAAATGTTTGACATGTGTCTTATATATTATATAAGTCTGAATGAGAATTGAATATACAGCAATATGATACAGCACAATAAAATGGCAAATAGTTATAAAACACACAACTTCATGAGACATTTTGTCTTGCTGTCATATGGAATTTATCGTACATCCATAGTTCTCTATGATAATTCATGTCATGAGGCTTTCATAATCTCTGTCCATAATTAGAAATCAACCTACAGGGAAAAGCTTCTGACATTAGTAATTAGGACATGTTGGTAACTCAGGAATGCAAATCAAAGGGGGGAAAAAAATGAGGCAAGTACATTGTACAAAACCTTAGAATAACTCTGAGGAGGCTACTGCAACACAGCAGACAAAGATGCTGCATTTTCTGCTAAAAATCAAATACAATTCTGAAATACATTGAGAAACCTTTTACCTAATCAGCTATAAAATAATTTGCATCACTAGAATGCAATCACATTAGCATTCATATGCTTGATTTTGTGGTCTAACAGCACTGAACAAGTTAAATGGTCAGTGATGGTCAGTTTGGTGAGTGGGCATAATCACGCATTTGCAAATATGTGTAACTAAGGACTTCCTTTTTTATCTTTAGTCGGCATAGCGCCACATATATCCAGATTTACTTTTACTCCTATTGCTTATTACATGTTGTGCAACTATATATCCATATATCTTTGTATTTCAAGTTAAATGGTCAGTAACTTTTCACAGAACCTTGCATAAATCAATACAGTACAAGTTTAGTACAAGTGACCTCAAGAAACTTTATAATGTGTCTTATTAGTGAGAAATGTCTAGGTCTCATGTTATCAGCTGTTTAATCCCTCCATTCCGCTAATTGTTTTTCACTTTGAAACAATGCCTTAATCCTGTCCAAGACGAATGAGCTCCATAAGAGCATCATAGGTGGCTCAGTGGTTAGCTTTGCAGCACTGGGTTTAAATGTGACCAAGGACAACATCTGCACAAAGTTTGTATGTTCTCCCTTTGTTTGCGTGGGTTTCCTCCACACTCCAAAGGCATACAGATATGGACTTCAAATTGTGATCCCCATTGGGGATAGCGTGATGCTAATGTCTGTAAAGCCCTGCAGAATATGTCAGCGTTATATAAGTGAGTATAATAAATAAATATTACACATGTCAATGCAAGTCTATGGAGAGGGAAGGGGGAGGAATTAGTAGGAGCAAAATACAGATGCCTTCTGTGTTGCAACCGAATTTTTGTGGACTCTTAATTCAATGGGTCCATGGTCCTCATTTTGCTGCAGACACCATCGGCTAATGTCTGCTATCAGAAATAATGCCAATTGCAGACATTTAACCCCTCAGATGCAGTGGTCAATTGTGTCCACGACATCTGATATGGCCCAAATAGCTTCTCTACACTGGGATTGAGGAAGCCATTCGTTGCTAGTGATAGGCCAGAGCCTGTACTAGGCTACCAGACCTATCATTGGTATATTCTTATGTTTCCTGGAACTTCATCCTAGGTAGGATGTAAGTACTGATTTGCCCTCTTTCTTATACACCCTAGGGTGTCGGTCATATGTTATAACTAGAGATAAGCGAGCACTAAAATGCTTGGGTGCTCGTTATTCGAGTCAAACTTTTCCCGATGCTCGGGTGCTCGTTTCGAATAACGAACCCCATTGAAGTCAATGGGAGACTCGAGCATTTTTGCGGGGGACCAAGGCTCTGCCTAGGGAAGGCTGGGTGAAAACCTGGAAACCTCAGAAAATGATGGAAACACCACGGAAATGGACAGGAAACAGCAGGGGCAGCATGCATGGATGCCTCTGAGTTTGCCTAATCCCATCATTACCCCAAATTCTCCTAGTGGGGCATGTGTGGTATCGATTCTTCTCAGTTTAATAACGTATACGTCCCCTATCTTGGGACCCTATATTTCATGGATTTTTCGACTATGTAAAAGGAAAAAGAGCTTGCTCTGGCCAGGGGAGTGTCTTTCCTACTGCAGCTAAGGGGACGTGTCCATGCTCTGCCTATCACAGGTCAGGAGCCAATTAAAAGAAGAACCAAAAAAGAAATCTGTACAATATCTAATATGTCCCCTTTCCGGGTAAATTGTTTGGAGAGAGGGCCTGTAGGTGGGGGGCAGGCTGGGGGGAAGGAGGTTTAGAGATTCACTGAAAAAATGCACTAAAACAGTAGATGCAAACAATATATGGACTAAGCCCTCACTCTATAGATAAAATCTGAGACTCTTAGCCAATACATTTTGATCAAAATACATCTGTGCCCACCTACCCAGCGCCACGGTGGTCTCAGTCCAGGCAGGTCCTACGCTAAACCTTCCTATGCGGTTGTGCATCTATGTTTAGGTGCGCAGACCCTGCACATATAGTGTGCTGCTCCTAATTACCTCTGTGTGCATCAGCAACCAATGAGAGGAGGAGCACACACACCTATATGTACCACCTTAATCAAGGTCGCCTCTTAGATAGGTGGGGCAAAAGTGCACATGAATGCTACTCATTGGTTGCTGATGCACACAGAGGTAACTAGGAGCAGCACACTATATGTGCAGGATCTGCGCACCTAAACATAGATGCACAACCGCATAGGAAGGTTTAGCGTAGGACCTGCCTGGACTGAGACCACTGTGGCGCTGGGTAGGTGGGCACAGATGTATTTTGATCAAAATGTATTGGCTAAGAGTCTCAGATTTTATCTAGAGTGAGGGCTTAGTCCATATATTGTTTGCATCTACTGTTTTAGTGCATTTTTTCAGTGAATCTCTAAATTTAGCCTTGTACATCCGCACATTCTACTATCACATGGGAAGGAGGTTTAGCTGGAAGAGCCAGAGGAGTGCCCCCTGGGCTAGCGTGTGTGGTGGTGACAACAGCCGGATGGATTTGGAAAAACTCTAGCATCAACCGGTACGGTATCGATTCTTCACAGTTTAATACCGTATACGGCACCTATCTTGGGACCTTATATTTCATGGATTTTTTCGACCATGGAAAATGGAAAAAGAGCTTGCTCTGGCCAGGGGACTGTCTTTCCTACTGCAGCTAAGGGGACGTGTCCATGCTCTTCCTATCACAGGTCAGGAGGCAATTAAAAGAAGAACCAAAAAAAACATCAGTACAATATCTAATACGTCCCCTATCCGGGTAAATTGTTTGGAGAGAGGGCCTGTAGGTGGGGGGCAGGCTGGGGGGAAGGAGGTTTCGCTGGAAGAGCCAGAGGAGTGCCCCCTGGGCTAGCGTGTGTGGTGGTGACGACAGCTGGAATGGATTTGGAAAAACTCTAGCATCAACCGGTACGGTATCGATTCTTCTCAGTTTAATACCGTATACATCCCCGATCTTGGGACCTTATATTTCATGGATTTTTTGTCCACGGAAAACGGAAAAAGAGCTTGCTCTGGCCAGGGGAGTGTCTTTCCTACTGCAGCTAAGGGGACGTGTCCATGCTCTGCCTATCACAGGTCAGGAGGCAATTAAAAGAAGAACCAAAAAAAAATCTGTACAATATCTAATACGTCCCCTATCCGGGTAAATTGTTTGGAGAGAGGGCCTGTAGGTGGGGGGCAGGCTGGGGGGAAGGAAGTTGAGCTGGAAGAGCCAGAGGAGTGCCCCCTGGGCTAGCGTGTGTGGTGGTGACAACAGCCGGAAGGATTTGGAAAAACTGTAGCATCAACCGGTACGGTATGTATTCTTCTGAGTTTAATACCGTATACGGCACCTATCCGGAAAAATAGTTTGGAGAGAGAGAAAGAGAGGAAAAAGACGTGCAGTATGGAGCAATTACATGGAGACTATTAGATTAGGCAGACGTGGTCTGCTTAATTGCAACCCAGACAAATGAGAGAAAGAGAGGAAAATGACGTATTTTTAAAAGTGACGTTCAGTATAGATCAGGGGTGCACAACGTTTTCTGGGTGGGGGCCACATTGTCCGACTGAACCAACGTCAAGGGCCGAAAATAAAATTTAAAGGGGTATTACCAACTGAAATACTGTATTTATGGCAGATTGAACACACAGTGTATACCATTAATGTCTAGTTACAGTTCCAGGAGTCCCATCTAATGGGAGAAATACATGAAAAATGCATGTGAGCAGCCACAAAACATGGACATACATGTCTGTTACCAGATGGATGGGGCCACACAGAATGGTATCAAGGGCCGCATGTGGCCCCCGGGCCGCAGGTTGTGCACCCCTGGTATAGATCAAGTGTGGTATGTGTTCTATGTATACTACTCAGTTTAATACCGTATAAGGCAGCTATCCGGAAAAATAGTTTGGAGAGAGAGAAAGATAGGACAAAGACATAAATTGTTTGGAGAGAGGGCCTGTAGGTGGGGGGCAGGCTGGGGGGAAGGAGGTTGAGCTGGAAGAGCCAGAGGAGTGCCCCCTGGGCTAGCGTGTGTGGTGGTGACAACAGCCGGATGTAGTTAGAATGACAACGCAGGACCCCACCTTAAAAATTTTGCATCAACCGGTACAATTGTCAATTATGAGCTCGATCAAGTGTGGCATGACTTTTTAGATGGAGACTGCATGTGGTCACGTACTCGCTGGAACCCCATAGTCACCCCTTCTCTGATGTGCTACCCCAGAACATTCTCTGCCCCAATTCGCAAGACCTTTTGCAGTCTCAGTGTGCTGACAGTGGGGATTTACCAGTGTTGTCTGAGGAGGTGGTAGACAATGGCGAGACACAGGTGTCGGGGGTTGAGGTAGTTGTATGGGAAGCAAGTTACAGTGGGGACTCCTTGGGGGGACTTTCTCATGATGGGACAGATTCAACTTGGGTGGATCAGGCAGAGGAACAGATAAAAAAAATTTTTGTGTGTTTATTTAACTTTTAATTAGCAAAAATAAACACAGAGATATTTATTCGTTATCTTCACTGCGCAGTCTGGCGTTGGGGTTCGTCACTTTGATGGCGAGCTGTGCCGCTCTCTCCACAATGGTCTTTAGGTTCTTAGATGGAGACGTTGTGGGCGATTTCTGCACAGAAGGACTTGTTGCTCATCAACAGAACCTCGAGCTCCTTGACATTGTGGACCAGGAATTTGCGGAACCCTGTGGGCAGCATGTGTTTGGTCTTCTTGTTGCTACCGTATCCAATGTTGGGCAATATAGATACGCAGGTAATATTATTTTTCACACCTATCCCAAAAAAAAATGTACGCAGTTTGCGCAAATAAAACTGGAAACTGGAACTGGAGAGAGTGCCTGTAGGTGGACCTCCGGAAAAATTGTTTGAAGAGAGGGTCTGTAGGTGGACCTCCGGAAAAATTGTTTGGAGAGAGGGCCTGTAGGTGGACCTCCGGAAAAATTGTTTGAAGAGAGGGCCTGTAGGTGGACCTCCGGAAAAATTGTTTGGAGAGAGGGCCTGTAGGTGGACCTCCGGAAAAATTGTTTGGAGAGAGGGCCTGTAGGTGGACCTCCAGAAAAATTGTTTGGAGAGAGGGCCTGTAGGTGGACCTCCGGCAAAATTGTTTGGACAGAGGGCCTGTAGGTGGACCTCCGGCAAAATTGTTTGGACAGAGGGCCTGTAGGTGGACCTCCGGGAAAATTGTTTGGACAGAGGGCCTGTAGGTGGACCTCCGGAAAAATTGTTTGGAGACAGGGCCTGTCGGTGGACCTCTGGCAAAATTTTTTGGACAGAGGGCCTGTAGGTGGACTTCCGTAAAAATTGTTTGGACAGAGGGCCTGTAGGTGGACCTCTGGAAAAATTGTTTGAAGAGAGGGCCTGTAGGGGGCCCTCCTGAAAAATTGTGGTAAAAGAGTGCCTGTTGGACCTCTAAAAAATGGCGTTTTTTTGGTCAGCGTTAGGCAAAGACGATATGGAGGAGGAGGGGGAGTAGGAGGAGTAGAGAAGAGGAATCGGATACATAAGTTATTTAAATCTTTAGTTGCTTTCCCCCGGAGGAGATTTGAATTCCGGAGAAATCCAGGCTTTGTTCATTTTAATAAGCGTCAGCCTCTCAGCGCTGTCAGTTGACAGGCGTGTACGCTTATCGGTGATGACGCCACCAGCTGCACTGAATACCCTCTCTGACAGCACGCTAGCGGCAGGGCAGGCCAGCACCTCCAGGGCGTACAGCGCCAGTTCAGGCCACGTGTCCAGCTTTGAAACCCAGTAGTTGTATGGAGCAGAGTGATCGCTACGGACGTTGGTATGGTCAGCTAGGTACTCCCTCACCATCTTTCTGTACAGCTCCCCCCTACTCTGCCTAGACTGGGGACAGGTGACAGTGTCTTGCTGGGGTGACCTAAAAGTGGCAAAGGCCTTGGAGAGCGTTCCCCTGCCAGTGCTGGACAAGCTGCCTGCTCGCCTCCTCTCCCCCGCTACTTGGCCCACAGAACCATGCCCTCTGCCGCTAGCGGCGTCAGATGGGAAGAATTGTTTCAGCTTGTGCACCAGGGCCTGTTGATATCTATTCACTCTCATACTCCTTTCCTCTGCAGGGATGAGAGTGGAAAGGTTCTGCTTGTCCCGTGGTTCCAGGAAAGTGAACACCCAGTAATCGGTGCTTGAAAAAATTCTTCTAACGCGAGGGTCACGGGATAGGCAGCCTAACATGAAGTCTGCCATGTGCGCCAGAGTCCCAACACACAAGAATTCCCTCTCCTCACTGACCTGACTCTCCATTTCCTCCTCCTCCTCCTCCTCCTCCTCCTCCTCCTCTTCAGCCCATACACGCTCAAGAGTTAAGGACAGAGCACTGGTACCCTCTACTGTCTCGCCGACATTCTCCTCCTCTTCCTCCTCATCCTCATCCCCCTCCTCCGATAGGCGCTGAGAAACAGACCGGAGGGTGCTCTGGCTATCAAGTGACGTATCTTCCTCCACCGTCTCTTGTGACAAGCGCAAAGCATCCGACTTGATGCTGAGCAGTGAGTTTTTCAACAGGCAAAGCAGCGGGATGCTGAGGCTGATAATGGCGGCATCGCCGCTGACCATCTGTGTTGACTCCTCAAAGTTGCTCAACACCTGGCAGATATCAGACATCCACATCCACTCCTCATTGTAGACTTGAGGAATCTGACTGACCTGACTACCAGTTCTGGTGGAAGATGATATCTGGCAGTCTACAATAGCTCTGTGCTGCTGGTAAACTCTGGATAACATGTTTAATGTGGAATTCCATCTCGTGGGCACGTCGCACAACAGTCGGTGAGCGGGCAGTTGTAGGCGGCGCTGTGCTGCCCTGAGAGTGGCAGCATCTGTGCTCGACTTGCGGAAATGCGCACAGATGCGGCGCACATTGGTGAGCAAATCAGACAGATTGGGGTATGTCTTGAGGAACCGCTGAACTATTAGATTGAACACGTGGGCCAGGCATGGCACATGTGTCAGTCTGCCGAGTTGCAGAGCCGCCACCAGGTTACGCCCGTTGTCACACACAACCATGCCTGGCTTGAGGTTCAGCGGTGCCAGCCACACATCGGTCTGTGCCGTGATGCCCTGTAACAGCTCTTGGGCGGTGTGCCTTTGGTCACCTAAGCTCAGCAGTTTGAGCACCGCCTGCTGGCGCTTACCCACGGCACTGCTGCTGCGCCTAGAGCTACCGACTGAAGGTGCCGTGCCCACGGATGGTAATTCGGTGGAGGAGGAGGGGTCGGAGGAGGAGGAGGAGGCATAGTACGTCTGAGAGACCGTGACCGAGGTAGGCCCCGCAATCCTCGGTGTGGGCAGTACATGAGCAGCCCCAGGGTCATTCTCGGTCCCAGCCTCCACCAAGTTAACCCAATGTGCCGTCAGTGAGATATAGTGTCCCTGCCCGGCAGCACTTGTCCATGTGTCCGTGGTTAGGTGGACCTTCTCAGAAACAGCGTTGGTCAGGGCACGGATGATGTTCTCCGACACGTGCTGGTGTAGGGCTGGGACGGCACATCAGGAAAAATAGTGGCGGCTGGGGACGGAATACCAAGGGGCAGCCACCGCCATGAGATTGTGAAAGGCCTCGGTCTCTACCAGCCTATAGGGCAGCATCTCCAGGCTAAGCAATTTGGAGATGTGGACGTTGAGGGCTTGGGCATGTGGGTGGGTGGAACTGTATTACCTCTTGCGCTCTAGCGTCTGCTGTAAAGACAGCTGAACACTGCGCTAGGACACATTGGTGGACACTGTGGAGGATCGTTGAGGCGAAGGTGTGGTTTTCCGGCGGGAGGCACTCGTGCCGGGGTCCTGGGCAGGGGGTTGACTAGCAGAGGCAGCGAGTGACGCAGGGGGTTGACTAGCAGAGGCAGCGAGTGACACAGGGGAAGGAGCAGTGGTGTGACCCGCAGGAGGTGGTGAACGGCCTTGGTTCCATTGAGTGGGGTGTTTAGCACTCATATGCCTGCGCATGCTGGTGGTGGTTAGGCTAGTAGTGGTGGCACCCCTGCTGATCCTGGTGTGGCACAGGTTGCACACCACAGTCCGTCGGTCATCCTCACTTTCTTTAAAGAACCTCCAGACTTGAGAACATCTAGGCCTCGCCACGGGAGCTTCACTACGTGAAACAGTTGCTGCTGATGCACCAGCTCTGGCCCTGCTTCTCCCTCTGGCCACACCACTGCCTCTTACAACCTGTTCTGGTGCAGCACTCGCCTCCGCCTCAGAAGCACTGTCTTCACTCGGCATATCAACCCAGCTTGGGTCAGTCACCTCGTCATCCTCCGATTCCTCAGTCTGCTCCCCCCTCGGAATTCCTCCCCTAACAACAACTTCACCACTGTCTGACAACCGTGTCTCCTCATCGTCCGACACCTCTTTACACACTTCTTCCACTAACTCAACATTGTCATCATCATCACCCACAGACTGCGACAGTTGGAAAACTTGGGCATCGGGAACTAGGTCAGCAGCAACCTGAGAAGTGGTTTGTGACTCTGGGAAGGGTCCAGAAAACAGTTCCTGAGAGTATGCCGGATCACATTCCAAATTTTCCTGGGAGGGGGCAGACTGGGGGGAAGGAGGTTGAGGTGGAGGAGCCAGAGGAGTGCTCCCTTGGGTAACGTGGGTGGATTGCGTGGAAGACTGACTGGTGGACAAATTACTTGAAGCATTGTCCGCAATCCACGAGATCAGCTGTTCGCACTGTTGTGGTTTCAACAGTCCTCTACCACGTGTCCCTGTAAGTTGAGACATGAAGCTAGGGAGTGTAACTCTGCGGCGTTCCACAGCTCCCTCATCAGCAGGTACTGTCTCACCCTGCCCAGGACCACAGCCTCTGCCCCCTGCAGTAATTGAATGCCCACGCCCACGCCCTCGTCCTCGACCCTTAGCCCTGGGGTTCAACATTGTTTGTATATAAGTGTATGATATATAAAAAAAAATTAAACGGGCCTGGTGTACTGAAACCCACAAACTTGTTCAGTCTGGTAGAATTAAGTGACGTACAGAAAGTGTCACCTGGACAGTATATACGGATGGGAGCGAGTGTGCTGAACTGTGACACACAGAAAGGTTACACACAGCTGAGTAAAATGGATTTGTATCACTGAGCTAAAACAACTGAAATAATATTTTTTTTTTTATATTTTGTTTTTTTGGGAACGTAACGTGCAGGAACTATGGTAGGACTGACTGACACCCTGTTAACGGTGGCTATTTAGTCTGCGACCCAGAGAAATGTCGCACAGAGAGTTTTCTGGATCAAGCGGTAGATGATATCGGTAGCAAATGACTTGGTTGTATTGTGTGACGTACAGAAAGTGTCACCTGGACAGTATATACGGATGGGAGCGAATGTGCTGAACTGTGACACACAGAAAGGTTACACAAAGCTGAGTAAAATGGATTTGTATCACTGAGCTAAAACAACTGAAAAAATATTTTTTTTTTATATTTGTTTTTTTATATTTTTTTTACAATTTTGTTTTTTTGGGAACGTAACGTGCAGGAACTATGGTAGGACTGACTGACACCCTGTTAACGGTGGCTATTTAGTCTGCGACCCAGAGAAATGTCGCACAGAGAGTTTTCTGGATCAAGCGGTAGATGATATCGGTAGCAAATGACTTGGTTGTATTGTGTGACGTACAGAAAGTGTCACCTGGACAGTATATACGGATGGGAGCGAATGTGTTGAACTGTGACACACAGAAAGGTTACACAAAGCGGAGTAAAATGGATTTGTATCACTGAGCTAAAACAACTGAAATAATAATTTTTTATTATATATTTTGTTTTTTTGGGAACGTGACGTGCATGAAATATGGTAGAACTGACTGACACCTTGTTAACGGTGGTTATTTAGTCTGTGACCCAGACAAATGTCACACACAGAATTTTCTGGATCAAGCGGTAGATGATATTGGTAGCAAATGACTTGGTTGTATTGTGTGACGTACAGAAATTGTCACCTGGACAGTATATATGGATTGGAGTGAGTCAGTGCTGAACTGTGACACACAGAATGGTTCCACAGTGCTGTGTGCAATGGATTTGTATCACTGAGATAGAACAAAAAAAAAAAACAGGGTTAGATATGGCGATAGCTGCACTACTAGTGCCAGCCAGCCAAGTGACAAAAAAAAATAAATAAAATGTCTTCTAGCCCTTAGAAGGGCTGTTGGGTTCTTTGTGGGTGATCCCTGCCTAACAGACAACTAAATGCAGGCCCTAACACTGTCCCTGAAAGGCAGCAGCTCTATCCCTAACGACATCCAGACGGCATCTGAGCCAAGCGCCGCGGCCAGTCGGTAGTATATTCCAGGGTCACCTGATCAGGCCAGCCAACCCCTGCTATCGACATGTAAGGGCCCCACGTGATGCTGGGTGTACTGTAGAGTCTCCTGGCTTGTGATTGGCTGTGTTTTTAGGCGCCAAAAAAGCACGATGCGGAAGTTGCCATTTCCTCGAGCATGGCGAGATACTCGTCCGAGCATCGAGCAGTTACGAGTACCCTAATGCTCGAACGAGCACCAAGCTCGGACGAGCATGTTCTCTCATCTCTAGTAATAAGACAAATGAGCTACCTGCTTGGATATTTTCCTACTGCTCTAGCCAATGTGTAGAAAGCTACTTACCAGCATTGGCTATGTCATAAGAAGAGACAATTCATAAATTTGTTTCTTGCAGTAGAATGAAAATGATTGCTGCCGACAAATTTTAGACATATGGTTTTTCAGCAG
The DNA here is from genome assembly GCA_900303285.1 of Rhinella marina. Lineage (NCBI taxonomy): Eukaryota > Metazoa > Chordata > Amphibia > Anura > Bufonidae > Rhinella > Rhinella marina. Next base: position 62,784 of record ONZH01016646.1, read on the forward strand.
CATAAATTATGGGGATCTTGAGTAGTTCGTGTAAAACAAGGTGCTCACAGTGAACTGACAGAGATAGACTATATTTTATTTTTGGAAAGAAGCCTTAAGCTATAATGAGCCTAGCTGTTTGACATATTTGTATTACTATTTCAGTGGAGAATTTTGACTGTAAAATTTAACTAACCCCAGGCCTGGAAATCACAGTTAAAATTTTAATAAGTTGTCAACACAACGCTTCAGCTTATTCATTTAAAATTGTATTCACTGTTCCCTATCAATATATTGTTGAATTTTACTTTTACCCCAAAGCTATTATTATATCTGTTTTATTTTGATTTGCGAATACTGTATATCAAGTCCTTAGAACATATCTCCACATATCTTAATAGCACTGACAAAATGAATATTTAATGCTATGAAGATGTTTTAAAGACAGTTTTGCATTACAGAGATTATATAACCTACGGCGAATGTATACAATCCCTATATATCAAGGTGTTGATAATTTCCATGTCCCTTTGTTATGTTTCATGCTAAAGACACTCAATCTGCCTTTTTAATGTTGTATAGCCTTTGGATGACTATGATGGCAATAGTGGTCAAGTCAGACCAAAGCATCATTGATATTTAAAGCAATGGAAAACAGTTTCTTGTTAGAAATGTGACAAAATTCAGCAGAAGAGGTATTAATTACCACATGTATAAATTACTTTTGTCAATGCATTCACTGCTCATAAAGCCATGGCTCTGGTACAGATCGGGTCTATACCTAAGATGTTGGAGGAGGCCATAGTAAAGTAATCACTGAGTAAAAACTGAGACCTTTTCTTGGTTCCTTGCTTGGTTTGTTGGCACTGTCTTCCAGAAATTTTCTTTAATTCTCAGTCACCCCTGATCTTACTTTTGTCTTAGAACGCTGCTCCAACTGTCTCTACCTTTCAGATAATACCCCTCACCAGTCTTTGCTGCATTAGGGTACTGGCAGATGGGGTGGCCTACATTCGGTAAAGACACAGCCGCATTGGGGTTGAAAAATTTGCAGCCATTCAAGCAGCAGCTGTTTGAGCAATAAAGGGTGATTGACAGTTGCTGGCTTATGGTTGAAGGGAATCTGTCAGCTCAAAAAAATCCTCCAAACTAGAGTAAGCAGTAGGCACCCACTTCCCTCAGTGCTTCGTGGGAAGGGGCAGGAGTCCACCTAGCCTTTCTGCTGCCTGAGGCAAAAATTGAAAGGGTGCCTCCTTCCCTCCAGTCCCACTGTTAAAGACATACCTGGAAACCATTACATATAGCACTACCAACATACAGGAGAATAGAGTGCACATATCTCTTACATCCAGTGACATCTTCTCTGATGACATTGACATTCTCTTTCCTCATCTTCTTCATCTCATCTTCCTCATCTTTCCTTCTCTTTCCTCTCCAAAAAACCCCTTCATTTCAGATCAGACCCCCATATCAGATGTCAAATCAGATCCTCAAATCAAACCACCATATCAGATCCTCAAATCAGACCCTCATATCAGATACTCAGACCCGCTTATCAGATACTCAGACCCTCATATCCGATCCTCAAACCCACATATCAGATGTTCAGAACCTCATATTGATGTTCAGAACCCCATATCAAATGTTCAGGCTCCCATATCAGATGCTCAGACTCCCATTTCAGATGCTCAAGCTCCCATATCAGATGCCCAGGCTCCCATATCAGATGCTCAGGCCCCCATATTGATGCTCAGACCCCCATTTCAGATGCTCAAGACCCCATATCAGATGCTCAGACCTCAGATCAGATTCAAAATAAACTTACCTCTCCTGCTCTGCCACTGCTCTCCATGTCTGGTGTGCTCTCCTGCAGGCCCTGCTCGCTGGTCTCCTCCGGCCCACACTGCACGCAGTCAGGTCATAGTGCGCGCTGTATATCCTGACACTGTACGCATGTCAGGACAGTGCATTATGGCCCAGAGAAGACCACGGAGCAGGGGTGAGTACAGCGAACATGGTGCTTGACTCCCCCACCTCCTGCAGACTAGTGGGTGCTGCCATTATGGAGGCAATTTGTGGGTACATATTAATTTGGTGTACATACATTGATCCTCAATATAAACATTCACCTGGTGAGGTCAATGTAGGACAGTGGGGTTTACACTGGCCATCTATATATTACCTACTTATACTGTCTCATGCCTTTGTATTGACGGACAGTTTCCTACTCCTTTCTTTTAATTATTGATATCAATAAAGATTTTTTTGTTTTATTTTAGCGTCTCGTTAGGAAGTTATATGTTTGGTACTATTGATACGTGTACTTGCTTATCTAAACAGCCTTAATAAAAATTTTCCACAAATATATATATATACTATAAATAGTGTAAACTTAGGCCTGTTTCACATTAGCGCTTTGAATGCCACAACGCAAATGTGAAACAACCCTTAGACCTCAGCCCTACACCTGGGCTGTCTATCACAGTGGTTAAGGCAATTTGGTATAAAATGGTGAATTTTAGGACACACTCTTTACCACTTTTTAGACAGATTTTAGGAGCAGACACATTAGTAAATATGGACCTGACAACACACCTCAATTTTTATCAAATTTGAAAAGCAATTCTTCATTTTTTTTGTCAGGAAATGAGTTTGCATTGCACCCAACTCCCTGGAAGTCAGCACCCTGGCTTTGATCTCCCAAAAACGGCAGCGATGAGGATAGCTTTTCCACTTTACATGCCATGGGAATTCTCCTCATACTTCACTCCACACAATCTGCACTGTCATCTCTCCCGGTCATAGTATCTCTCTCTTTGAGACACACTAACATTCACTCTGTACAGAGAGGTCCAAGTTGTGATATCTTCTTCTTCACAGCTCACAGTGTACACTTCGCACTGTTCCTCAACAATTACACTATCTCTCCTGAAGACATACTCAATTGCTACTTGTATGGGATCACACAAATAGCCTGTCTCCTCCTAAACCATGTGACTGATAACATGGTCATGACATCATTGAAGGTCTTTGAAAGCTATGGTGAATGGAGTGTTTCTTCTCTGCCTGGTCCTGTCAATCAACAGAGCCTCTAGGAGCAGAGGTAATGCCCTTTGCACCTAGAAGCCTTATTAGCATAAAATAAAAGTTCATCTTATTTAAAAATGGGGGCACCAGTAAATAAAACAGATATATATTTGGAATCAGGTGACATTAGCACATCTCTAATGTCAGCCTGATTCATACCGAAAAAACTGGTGACAGAAACCCTTTAATGTAAAAAAAATGAAAATTAGACATAATATAATAAATGACAATCTCTAACAAAGCTAGAACCAACTCTCTACCTCAAATGGAGAGACTTCCCCCAGAGATCTCCTCATTCATTGCTAGAGTTGCTTTGCTAGAGTCTCTTCAGGCTAGCAACTCAGGGGTGTGTCCTTTCTCAGAAGTATATTCTTCCTCAGAGGGCTCATGCTTTCTCAGGGTGTGTGTCCTTTCTCAGTGATCTGTCCATTCTGCTTCAGGTTTCTCCATGACCATTTGAATGGGTCCACACCTATTCCGCAATATTGCGGAATAGGTGCGGCCCCGTTCACTTCAATGATAGCGGGGAGCCTTGGCTCTGCAAAAAAAAATAAAACATGTCCTATTCTTGTCCGCAATAGCGGACAAGAATAGGCATTTAGAACGGGATGCCGGGCCATGTTTTCTGCAATTTGCAGAACACACGCTGGTCGGCATCCGTGGTATTGCGGATCCACATTTTTGCGGATCCGCAATACCACGGCTGTCTGAACGGCCCCTAACTCTTACAGCCTCTAACAGAAGATACGGCTGCTGGCAGTTGACGGATGGAACTGAGCATGTGTGTCCACCTTATCGAGAAAGAGAAGTAAGGAAAAGAATAAACAGCAGGTGGCCTATGCAGATGCATTTTATTGAATATCTCATTGTACATCTAATTAAAAATGTAATATAACCACTATGTTCATCAGACAACTCCTTTCAACAGTTCAAAATAGGTCAAATGGTCACCACAACAGGATCAAAAGGTAACCCACGGGATGCCTTTTTCCTTTTTAAGAGGGACAAGACTGTTTTAACGCTCTTACACAGACTATACGATTGACAGAGTGCACCTGTACTTGACATAGTTGTAAACGTAGGTACAGTATAGCAATTATCTGTATCACATGTGCATTTACCATGGCTCGTATGGGTGACTTTATACACAGCAGATTTTGTTGCAGAAAACTTTCGAGACTGAAAATCAGTTCCATTAATCTGAATGGGGCTATTTGGCGGGAAGCACATGGATTTCTGCAAACCACACTCACATGAGGACACCCTTACAGATGTCAGTCATTAGGCATAATTATGTAAGATACACACCTGAAACCACCAGCAAGGTTTTTTTTTTTTTTTTAATGAAACGTTTAACATTTTCTCTTGCTGATATGAGAGAAAATGCTAAATAAACTCATAATATCGTAGGAATGCCAATAAAGCCAAGCAGCATTTAAATAAATTTAAACTAATTCACAATAAAATACAAACTGATTTCAGTAAAGGTCAATGACTGTTTGACATTCACTGGACACACCACTGACACAAAAGCTTAAATTTAGTAGTAGAATCAGGTCATCATGCACTTATAAAATCCTCAGAAACCATGACATTGGCTGTTGATGGAGATAACTGATTCAATTTTTCTAAGGTTGGCATGACTGGAGAAATCCTATTAAAGTGAAAATGTGAAGTAGTCATTTTGGGATACTTTTAAAATTGAAATGAAAGCTAAATTTATTGTCAAGGATTTCTAGGACTAGAACTAAACATTGCAGCTTAATATTCATACTTTGCTTGTCCACATATTAGAATGCTTACAATATACTTACACATACTTAAACATTTTCATTTTTTCCAATTTTCCACTTGACACATATCTGCACTCTTATTGGATCTTACAAACCCACCGCTCAAGAGTTACAGAATAAATATGGGCAAAATTCAGAAAGCTCAGAACTGTAGTGTCAGTTTTTTCCTCCTGTCCTAGATTTTTCCAATCTACTGAATGTGATGTACTGATGTGTGACCAGATTTTGTAAAAGGGTTGTCCAGAATAGAAAATGATGATCTAGTCCACTGAAATGAAGGTGGATGAGCTGTATTATAATGACGTAAGTACCTGGATAAACAATGAAGGGGACACAGCCACAGATCAGGGAGCGCCACAGATCATTCTGCTGATGGGGTGCTGTCCCAGGGTCGAACACCTACTGATCATACACTGATGCCCCTTTCATTTGCATCATTAATTACATGACACCTATTTGTTATTTTATATTCATTTTGCTTCTATATTTTAGATGCATTTAAAATGTCTGTCGCAGAATCATTTTTGAAATAGTTGATAATTAGTGTTGAGTGAGCACCTCTGTGCTCGTATGCTCGGGTGTTCTGGCCGAGCACTAGGGGGTGCTAGAGTGCTCGGCCGAGCACCCAAGCATAATGTTAGTCAATAGGACTAAACCAGGCACCCCCCGCTCGGAAGAGGGGAGGGTGTCTGGTTCTATACATGTACAATCAAAATTAGACCTGAACTTTAAAAAAAATTCAGAGTCTATAGAAGAAAGAGAGCCAACAGAGGCAGAGAACACCATTATGTCATTCACAGCTGTTCAGGGAGATTGGACCCCTGATTCGGTCTAATTGGACCTGAATTTTATTTCCAGAAATTCATACATCACTACTATAGATAGCTGTACGACAGTGTCAGTGACCTAAAACCAACAAAGTTTGATCAGTTACTAGTGGTACCAAATAGGTCATAGCAAGGATGAAGTAAGTCTATTTGCCAAAGACATGTCCAGTTATGGCAGTCCGAGCCGACTCACTGATAAATCTGATTCTACCATAATCAGTGCACTAAACAGTGTAAATGATCACAATTATAAACAGATATGATGATCACAATTAGTGTTGAGCAAATCGAAGCATCTGAAGCGGAATTCGAACCAAAGTTTAAGAAAAAGTTGATTCGCCACAAAGTGAATTTATTTTTTAAACCCAAAAGGGCGTTTTTAACGGCTGTTAGATGGGTGCACTTCTGTCTAATCTGCCATAAAAAATGGTCCCATTAATTGATAGGCTGAATGGGTTCTTAAAATAGTGATTTGTGACAAATTAATTCTTAACGAATAAAATTACTTGTCAAAATTCGACGAAGCTGCCAAATTGAATTTTTCAAAACTTAGCTCATTTCTAATCACAAATAGAAATAAAGTTTAAAAAAGCACGCTAAGGGGGAAAGCTGGGTTGAGAGCAGCCAATACTATTTGCCCAAACAGTACACGTTTTACTGAAAATCATGATCTGATTATTGGCTGCAAAGTATTCATGAGTGAAATGTTAAAAAAAAAAAAAAGTATTTCACATGGAAAAACCATACAACCAAAAACTGCAGTAATTCACAGTAAACCATATGCTATGTGTGAACAAAGAGTTATAGAGAGCGCAGTGAGTAGAACTAGCTGTGTCCATGTTTGCAGCTTGCAGGACTGGATTGTCTAGATTTGTCTAGATCACAGATATAGCTATGGGGGGAAAATTGCATAAAATAATAAATTATCCATAATTCATCTGTTAAATTGCCCACTGATCCGTCACTGTCATGTGGTACCCCCTGCTGGGAGTTGCTTACTTGGTTGTAGCAATGCTGTGCCTGTCTACACACATTTTAACAATTAGCCTTCTGGTTACTAATTGTCTTATTACATTGATGGTTCAAGCAGTGAAGTCACTAAGGGTCCCCCTCCATCCATTTACTATGGCTTAAGGGTAGATTACACTGCGCATATCAAGGGACTTAGTTCCCAGTTCCCGAAAGCACACTACTGAATCGCGCATGTCTCATGTGCCTGAAGTTTAAAACTCCACTGCGCATGTCACAGAACTTGTTCTCAGCGGCATCTAAATGAAATACAGCGGATGTATTTAAACTTAGTTCCAGCTTGCTTTAATTCACATTACTGCACATGTCTTCTAAGTTAGGCTCTCCGCGCTCTTATAACCATGTCTTTATTGTTCTGCTCTGTTAGTTGCTACACACTTCTTATAGAGGTAACCCTACTTAGTGTAGGTTTAAAATGTAGGGTTGAAATTTTGTGAGCAGCATTAGGGATTTACTCAATTAATAATAAAAGGTACACTATTAGAAAGAAGTATCTGGAATTCATCTCGCTGTTCTATATTCTTTACTACTGTTAAGGGTATCAGAGTATTTGAAGTGGACTTCGATCCAAATTTCAGGGAAAATTTGATTAGCTGTGAATCCAAATTTCCTCATGCTTTGTGGTAATGAATTCAATTTTCCTGAAATGGCGTAAAAAAACCTCATACTCATCTCATTCCCCATCATTGCACCCTCTTCTTACAAAGAAATGCGCTTCATGACTAAGTAACTTCACTCATCTCTATTCTCTACCAATAGTCTTAACTCTTTAAACCCTGTACAGGGAACTGCTGCATTGAAACTACCAGGCCACTACCTCTTTGAGTAGTCTCTGTTCAAGTTACTGCTGACCCATGGAGACACGGAACACAGAATGATCAGGCAAAACAATATTCATGGAAAGACCAAGGTCAGCAATCTGATAATCAGTCCAAACTCAGGACAGGCATCTCAGGATCAGGACAGAGATCAGGCAGAGGCCAAGTCAGGCTGCAAAAGGTTAATTCCAGAAGTCACACAAGCTAGCGGCACAACTTAGCAGAAAACTAGAACCTATTGCTCATGCACCCTCCCACAGGGTAAGATGCCTTAAATACCCCAGGGACCTCAGCCATAGGCTAGGGAAGAACAAGGTGCCTGCGCAATGGCCCTTTAAGAGCCAGAGTGAGAGCACATACATGCCCTATGGGTAAAGAGAGGCATTGCTGACAGGAAGCAGGCTTAGTGTGTGTAAAAAAGGGAACATTGCTACACAAGGGAGATGGATACTGGCAGATCCATTCTGGGACCTCAGAGCAGGTCAGCAAAGTGGCAGCCTTGACCATACAGAACAAGGATATAGATATTTTGCATCAAACACTGAAGGTGTCTCTGGCGAGGCTTCATCTGAGACCAGCTATAGGCAGACACTTCATAGTGTGCAATAAATACCAGGTTCTTTTTCATCTATTTTGCAGAAGTTTTAAATGAAGAACATGCCTTCTGTTTACTTTCCCTGCTGCTATATGCTTCTCTGAAGAAGTAAGACATCTCACAAAAGGAAATACTTGAACACAGTTTCTGTATAATCAAATAAATAGTTGAACTGTTATCAAGACTAGAGGTAAAGCTCCCTCAGGATGTAATAATGTGATAGATATTACCAGACAGTCTACACTTAAAATAACCTGGTGATGTAACTATGTCTGTTACTAGGCAAGAAAGATACCATAAACTACAAGGGAACACTCAGGAACATTCACTGTAGATACATTTCTCAAGCCATATTTACTTCATGTCATATTTCAGAAAACGATTTACTTTGCAAGGAAATATATTAGCATAAATTAAATGGAAGGAAAGAAATATTAAAGCAAGCTTTATTTCTACTCTATAACTTACTTTGAATCTTCTGATTAGCACTACATCATCCCGTAACCCCTTAGTGACCACAAATACACCTTTTTTCGGTGGTCACTAAGGGACCTTAGACTAGTAGACTGCAGACTATTTACGACGGCCAAGTCTAAGCACTTCACAGGTCTCCTGTGCAGCGGAGAGCAGCAGTTCCGCTCTTGCATGACAGCCGAGCTCCTGCAAAATGGCCCTGATCAGTCAAAGTGCTGATCCTGGCTGCTTAACCCCTTAGATGCCGCAGTCCATAGTGACAGTGGGTTCTAGGCAGTTTTAGAAGGCAGGAACTAAATTTTTAAGACATCATCACCCCAGAAATTAGATTGTGAGGTGCCGATGCCTCCATATGGCAACTGGGAGCCTCATGATGGCCCCCAGGCCTGCCTTTAGTGTATGTCTATTATATTGTGCCTGGAGCACCCTGTCATTATCCTACTGACAGTATAATAAATTGTACTACATAAGTAGTACAGTGTTTTATAGATGTGATCAAAGGATTGCATGTTAAAGTGGTGAAAGCCATAAAAATCGCCCAAAAATTAAAAATCTAATAAAAAATAAAAAGCAATCAAAAAGTTATGTACCTCAAAATGATACCAAAGAATACTATAACTTGTCCCACAAAAACCCTCACACAGCTCAGAAAAAAAGAAAAAATATGTTATGTTTTTTGGGATGCAGTGATGCAAAAACATTTTCCTTTAAATTATATAAAAAAAACGATATGTATTTGGTGGAATCATACTGATACAGAAAATAAAGTTATGTTACTTATGCCGCAAAGTTTTTACAATGTAAAAACTCAATGGTCATGGGGATGAGGTTTTTTTTGCATCCCCCTAGTAAGAGTTGATAAATGTTAATCAGTGAGTCATATGTACCACAAAATGGAGCCATTAAAAACTACAGTTTGTCCTGAAAAAACAAGCAGTCATATAGTACATTGATTTAAAAATAAAAAAAAAAGTTATAGCTAGTGTTGAGCGAGCACCTCTGTGCTCGTATGCTCAGATGCTCTGGCCGAGCACTAGGGGGTGCTCGAGTGCTTGGCCGAGCACCCGAGCATAATGTTAGTCAATGGGACTAAACCAGCCCCCCCCCCCGCTCGGAAAAGGGGAGGGTGTCTGTTTAATAGAAAAAGGTCAGAATCGCGACTTCTCCTCTTTTACTCCTTTCATTCATAAAAGTATGCTAATTAACTGAATTTGTACGCATTAGCACACAATGCGTAGCATTAGCATACAAATTCGTACGCATTATCGTACAATGCGTAGCATTAGCATACAAATTTGTACGCATTAGCGTACAATGCATAGCATTAGCATTAGAGATGAGCATGGGCGCAGGCATCCGCTTCCATCGGGTGAGGAGGACGGAAGCGGATGCCTGCGCCCATGCGAGCGCAGGGGAGCCAAGCGCTACAGTGCTTGTTACGAGCACGTTCACTCATCTCTAATTAGCATACAAATTTGTACGCATTAGCGTACAATGCGTAGCATTAGCATACAAATTTGTACGCATTAGCATACAATGCGTAGCATTAGCGTACATATCAACATTACAGTGAATGCCAGTACTCTCCTGCACGTTTATTCGCTGCATAGCTGCGAACAAACGTGCGGGGAAGAGACTCGAGCATTGCGCTCGAGTGCACTCGGTGTTCGGCTCGGAAGAGGGGAGGGTGTCTGGTTAATAGAAAAAGGTCAGAATCGCGACTTCTCCTTTTTTACTCCTTTCACTCGTAAAATTATGCTAATTAACTGAATTTGTACGCATTAGCGTACAATGCGTAGCATTAGCATACAAATTTGTACGCATTAGCGTACAATGCATTGCATTAGAATACAAATTTGTACGCTTTAGCGTTCAATGCGTAGCATTAGCATACAAATTCGTACGCATTAGCAGACAATGCATAGCATTAGCATACAAATTTGTATGCATTAGCGTACAATGTGTAGAATTAGCATACAAATGTGTATGCATTAGCATACAATGCGTAGCATTAGCGTACAAATCAACATTACAGTGAATGCCAGCACTCTCCCGCACGTTAATTCGCTGCATAGCAGCGAACAAGCGTGCGGGGAAGAGACTCGAGCCTTGCGCTCGAGTACACTTGGTGTTCGACCTCGCTCAACACTAGTTATAGCAAAAAAAAAAAAAATAGAAAAAACCCAAAACACTCTGCTCACTAAGGGGTTAAAGAGAGTCTGTCAGTAATTTTATTGATGCAAAACTGCTGACAGACACAAGTAAAGGACCTCGGTCCCAGCTTTTAATCAATGGAGTGCCTTTCAAGCAAACTTTGAATGCCACAGGTGCTGAACCCACAAGTGCACCAGAACTGCACCAGGGGCTGGCCAACAGGTTGTAGTGCTTCAGCCCTTTGCTGAAATAGACAATTTTAGTTGTTTTCTGGTTCTGCACTACAGCCATCACACACAGCAGAGGGGAGCTGATCATACACTAAATGTGAACCACTGCAGTCTGTCCAGTCTACCCCTGGTAGATTTCTGGTGCAGTGCCCACAGCATTCAAAGTTCAGTTTTACAGCACTCCATTGATTAAAATCAAGGGCAGAGGTATATTTACCTTCTGTCTCCTGATAAGATGATACGGGGGATAAATCACTCTTACAGAAAAGCAGGAGGCTCATGTGATGTTTAAAAGCAGTTTTATTTTATCAGGTTTGGGATCTCAGCTAGCTCTGACATGCCCCCATTTCCCCTGAGCTGTTTTTTGAGTCCCTCTTACCAGGGACGGATCTTGCCTTACAACTGGCAGTGGACTGCAAATTAGGTGGAAGTGAGACCCCTAGTGGTCATGAATTTACAGCTTTTTTTGGTGGATGCAGGAAATTTTTTTAAATGAAATTATTTAGAAATTTGCTAGTTGTGCCATTCTCTATTAAATTAAAGGGGTATTCCCATCTAACAAATGTAGTTTGTATAGTTAGATATAGTCATACCAGTATTATTACTAATAGAATATATTTATATAAAATGCACCATTTAAAGATTTTCCTATTTGTATTTCCATTGTCCCACACACATCAGTCAGGCCGTTGCCCCTGGTTACGACCAGCGTGGCCATGTAGTGGTGGTGGCCGGCTTGCTGTTATTCAAACCCGCTCTGAGGTAACTGCTGTATTGTGAATGCACATTGCATGAGCATGCGGAGACACATATTAGGGTTGTAGAATTTTCGTCTGCGCTTCCAAAACACAGAGAAACAGATCCTGTTCCAAGATCAATTCATCTGTATGGAGGACGATCCATTTATAAATAGAGATGAGCGAGTAGTGTTCGATCGAGCCGGTATTCGATCGAATACTACGCTATTCGGCATACTCGATTTCAATCGAGTATAACGGCGATGGCGCACTTAGAATTCGTTTCCCCTCCCACCTTCCCTGGCGCTCTTTTTCCACCAATCAACATGCAGGGGGGGTATGACAGGCACGCTGAGCACGCTGGCAGCGCGAAAACAGCGTCTACATGGATTGGCTGGAAAAACCATGTGACCTCGAATATTAAAAACTCAGCTCTTCCTGCTCGTACGCATATGCTGCGTGAACTTAGTCAGGGACAGAGGCTGGAGAAGGGACAGACAGGTTTTAGCAGTTGGACAGGCAGGAGCGTGATTAAAAGCCCTTATCAGGGCTACTATAGTGCACTACAGTGATAGCTTTACTACAAGATACACTTTACAGAGAACGGCTGCCGTATTCAGGGATAGCTGCTGGAGTAGGGACAGAGAGAGGCATTAGTGGTGTATTAGGTGCTCTGCTACATACCAAACTATATTTGGCACTACTGTTCAGCGTTCTTTTTGGCTGAAAAACCCTGTTATATAACTAGTGTGTATATGCACCATCTGATCTGGCAGTATACGGCTGTGAATTTTATTTTATTTTTTTAAATACAGTTTATTTGGCTCTAGTGTTCTGGGTTCTGTGTGCCTGCAATACCCTTTTTGTATACCAGGTGTAAATACCCACCGTCTGTACAGTTAGTACACGGCTGTGTACCTTGAAATATACAATATCTAGGCCTTTTAATTGGCCACTATACTGTGCGTTCTCTTGCTAAATTATTTCACATACCTGGTGTAAATACCCACCGTCTGTTCAGTTAGTACACGGCTGTGTACCTTGAAATATACAATATCTAGGCCATTTAATTGGCCACTGTACTGTGTGTTCTCTTGCTAAATTATTTCACATACCTGGTGTAAATACCCACCGTCTGTACAGTTAGTACACGGCAGTGTACCTTGAAATATACAATATCTAGGCCATTTAATTGGCCACTGTACTGTGCGTTCTCTTGCTAAATTATTTCACATACCTGGTGTAAATACCCACCGTCTGTACAGTTAGTACACGGCAGTGTACCTTGAAATATACAATATCTAGGCCTTTTAATTGGCCACTGTACTGTGCGTTCTCTTGCTAAATTATTTCACATACCTGGTGTAAATACCCACCGTCTGTTCAGTTAGTACACGGCAGTGTACCTTGAAATATACAATATCTAGGCCATTTAATTGGCCACTGTACTGTGCGTTCTCTTGCTAAATTATTTCACATACCTGGTGTAAATACCCACCGTCTGTTCAGTTAGTACACGGCAGTGCACCTTGAAATATACAATATCTAGGCCATTTAATTGGCCACTGTACTGTGCGTTCTCTTGCTAAATTATTTCACATACCTGGTGTAAATACCCACCGTCTGTTCAGTTAGTACACGGCTGTGTACCTTGAAATATACAATATCTAGGCCATTTAATTGGCCACTGTACTGTGCGTTCTCTTGCTAAATTATTTCACATACCTGGTGTAAATACCCACCGTCTGTTCAGTTAGTACACGGCAGTGTACCTTGAAATATACAATATCTAGGCCTTTTAATTGGCCACTGTACTGTGCGTTCTCTTGCTAAATTATTTCACATACCTGGTGTAAATACCCACCGTCTGTTCAGTTAGTACACGGCTGTGTACCTTGAAATATACAATATCTAGGCCTTTTAATTGGCCACTATACTGTGCGTTCTCTTGCTAAATTATTTCACATACCTAATTATATACCCAAATATTGTATTTGCAACCAAAAAAAAATAAAATGCGGAGGGGGGCTAGCGGAATCGGACGTGGACGAGGACGGGGGCGCGGAAATGCTGTTGGTGGCCTTGTTGAAGCCAGTGGGGATACAATGCGTGCTGGTGAGGGTCAGCCAGGATCCCACTCATCCAGAATCCCTGCCTTTATGGGACAGTTAAGCAGGGGGCGAGTTACACCGCTGTTGAGGCCTGAGCAGGTTGAACAGGTGGTGCAATGGATAGCCGATAGCGCTTCCACACAGTTGTCCACCAGCCAGTCATCCACACAGTCTCACTCTGACCCTCCTTCCTCCACACCTGGCCAACAGAGTCATCCCACCCTTGACCCCTCCCAGGAGCTCTTTTCGGGTCCTTTTTCAGATGTGCCGGAAGAATCCCAGGAGCTAGCAGAGGAATTTGTTTGTAGTGATGCCCAAACACTTGAGTTTTCGCCATCTCCTGCTGATGTGGACCCTGAACCAGCATCTGTTATCATGAGCGATGATGATGATGAGACGCAGTTGCCATCAAGGGAGGCTGTTGGAATGTCCAGTGGGCAGGAGGAGGAGCAGAGTGAGGAAGAGGAGGTGGTGGATGACGAAATGACCGACCCCACTTGGCCAGGGGTGATGTCCAGCGGGGAAAGCAGTGGAGAGGTGGTGGTCTGCGCAGCACCGAAAAAGGCAGCAAGAGGCAGAGGGATGTCCAGAGGCAGAGGGATGTCCAGAGGCAGAGGGATGTCCAGAGGCAGAGGGATGTCCAGAGGCAGAGGGATGTCCACAGGCAGAGGGATGTCCAGAGGCAGAGGACAGTCCAGACAGAGTAGTGAGGCCACAGCCAGCACGGCCGAAGCTGTTCCCGGCAGCGGGCAGTCGCGCGAAGCTCCCCCATCGAGGCCTCGTACTTCTGTGGTGTGGAGATTTTTTAATGTTTGTGCGGATGACAAACTGAGCGCGGTTTGCACACTCTGCCACTCAAAACTGAGTAGGGGCTCTGAGAAGAGCAATCTGACCACCTCAGGCATGCGGCGTCACTTGGAAGTCAAGCACTGGGCTGAGTGGGAGAGAGCAAACGCAATACAACCTGCGCCCGGTCCTGCTGCCACTGCCTCTTCCCCTTTGTTGTGTGCTGCCACTGCGGTCCAGACCTCCAGCCAGGACACCTCCACATCTGCCTCTGCCTCGGCTACTTTGGGGCCTTCTCCTTCAGCCTCCCCTTCCCCCGCCTCTTCGCCTGCACCTTCACACTCCTCGTCCCATCAACTGTCCATCTCGCAGGCGTTCGACCGCAGGCGGAAGTACGCCTCGAGTCACCCCCAAGCCCAAGCCTTAAACTGCCACATCTCCAAACTGCTGGCCCTGGAGATGTTGCCGTTTAGGCTTGTGGAGACGCAGGCCTTCCGCGACCTGATGGCGGCTGCCGCACCTCGCTATTCCGTCCCCAGCCGCCACTACTTTTCCCGGAGTGCCGTCCCCGCCCTGCACCAGCACGTGTCGCGTAACATCAGGCGGGCCCTGAGGTACGCAGTCAGCGCAAAGGTCCACTTGACCACCGACTCGTGGACAAGCGCTTGCGGCCAGGGACGCTACATCTCTTTGACGGCACACTGGGTGAATGTAGTGGAAGCGGGGACGGGGTCGCAAACAGAGACGGCCTACCTACCACCCCCGCCCAAGATTGCCAGCATGGGTTCTGATAAACCCCCCTCCTCCTCCTCCTCCTCCTCCTGTGCCTTAACATCGCCCTCAGCCGCTAGCTGGAAGCGTTGCAGCACTGGCGCGGGGAGACGTCAGCAGGCGGTGCTTAAGCTCATCAGCTTGGGCGACAGGAAGCACAGCGGCCCAGAGGTGAGGGACGCCATATTGCAGCAGACGGAGATGTGGCTGTCGCCGCTGCAGCTAGGACCAGGCATGGTCGTGTGCGATAACGGCCGTAACCTGGTGGCGGCTCTGGAGCTTGCCGAACTCGATCACGTACCATGCCTGGCCCACGTTTTTAATCTGGTAGTCCAAAAATTTCTAAAGACTTACCCCAACCTGGCAGAGCTACTGGTGAAAGTGCGGCGCTTGTGCGCTCACTTTCGGAAGTCAACTGTAGCTGCTGCTAGCTTAAAAAAACTCCAGCAATGTCTCCATTTGCCTGAACATCGGCTGTTGTGCGACCTGCCGACTCGCTGGAATTCCACCTATTCCATGTTGGCCAGGGTGTGTGAGCAGCAGAGAGCATTGATGGAGTACCAGATTATGAATCCACGCGTGCCTCCAACTCAGCTCCCTCAGTTTGCCAACCACGAGTGGCCATGGATGGCAGACATATGCGATGTACTGCGTATCTTTGAGGAGTCCACCAAGAAGGTCAGCAGCGAGGACGCTATAGTGAGCGTAACCATCCGCTCCTATGCGTCCTTAAAGAATCGCTCATCGCAATAAGGGAGAACGCATTGCACGCAGAGGAGACGGGGGTAGGAGGAGACGCAACGGAGCTACACAGTCAGACCACACTTTTGTCTGCTTCA